>JAWNPL010000016.1:0-212867 GCA_035047545.1 Drosophila paranaensis
AAGAATCACCAATTCCAAGCAATCTCCGTTTCTTTAATATACATAAATATATATATGTTCATTACAAGCAGTTTTTTACACACACAGATACACGGAAACAAGCACACACAAACGCAGTCTCGCTGGAGTCAGCTGTTCTTTGGCTGCTATTTGCATGGCAATGCAATGGGAAATTTAATGTTTAATAACTTTTTTTTTAGAGTAACGATTTTGATCAAACTTGTTGGGTGATCATGTCATCCCATATTTTTGTATGTGCCAAAGCACAAGTCTTTAGTATTTGACATACGGGAGTTACAAATTTGAGGCGAAGGGCGTGGCATCCAAAATTTAACAAAAAACCGAAATTGCGTAAGTAACACTATTTAACACTAAATGCAAAATTTGAAGACTCTAGCTAGAAAGATGAATTAGATAGAATTTTATAACACAATTTACATTTTCGTTTTTAATCGATAACAATAAAAAACAGTAACAGTTATCGAATTTCTGAAACAAACTCGGTCAATTTTTTTTATAATAAGAATATCATCTTAATTTGACGAAATATATAAATTATCATTACTCCATTTTTAATGGGGCAACAGAATCTAATAGGAGTTTGGTTTATTGATTCATGTCTCTATGGAGACTATTGGAGAGATCGTAGGTTTATAATAAGGGAAATTACAAATACATTTTTGTTGGGATTACCACAGCTAGAGATTCTGGACTATTGATTTGAATCAAGTCAGGACCCGTATCAGCAGGTCATGAGGGTGGTGGCGCTTGGGTCTTCTTCTTATGCGGGCGCTTGGTCGATCTTTGGGCTGCAATGCCAAGTCGCCTGGCCAGAACGTTTTGGTGGGATTCGAGTCTGTTGAGTATTTTTTGGCGGCCTCCTGGATTGTCTCCTATTTTTGGCACCCTGAGGTCACGCTCGATTGGGGGGATAGTAATGCCAAACACCTGGAGTAGCATAAAATAGTGTGGGAGCTAGAATGCACTTATAAATTTTCACCTTGTTGTCCAGTGAAAGCTTTTATCGTGGTGCAAGCAGCCAAGACATTTTTGTCATTTTACTCCGAAAGGCGTGCTGCAGCGACGTGACATGTCTTTGAAATGTCAATCTTCTCTCTAAGGTGTTACCGAGGTACTTGTATGCTGAGCAATGGTGTAGTACTCGGCCATTAAGTGTAACGCCAGGACAATTACTTATCCTGTTTGCGAATGTCATGTTTGCACATTTACCAGCATTGATGCTCACGTTCCACTTCGCAGCCCAAACCTGAAATGCATCCAGGTACTGCTGGAGTGCTCTAGTAGCCTGGAAAATGCAGGAGCTTTTTGTGAGCACTGCAGTATCATCAGCGTAGGTTGCGATTAGCACATCTCTAGCTCCAAGTCCACTGATTGAAGTGTATGTTGGCATATCCGTAGTGAAGATAGTGTATATAAGGTGGGGCCAAGAACGCTGCCTTGAGAAACTCCGGCTTCAATCGTTTTGACTGAAGAGTTGTGGGCATCAGCCGTCACGGAATACGTGCACCAAGCCAAGAAACTTTTTATAAGTTGGAAGAGCTGTGGAGATAGTAGACTCCTGGCTTTGCATAGAAGTCCTGATGCCACACTCTGTGAAAGGCTTGCTGAATATCCAGGAAAGCAGCAACTGCATTCTCCTTATTTTCTAGAGCCTCTAACGCAAAGTTCACAACTCTGTGCAGTTGCTCTAGAGTGCCATGCTGCAGCCAAAAAGAAAAACCAAATTGGAGCTTGAGGATCGCACGAGTAACTGCTTCAATATTGAGAAGTCTGTTGAGGATCGGCCCCTCTCCATCATTTTGCCCAGTGAGGGAAGAAGGCTAATCGGCCTATAAGATTCCACCTCAGTTGGCTGCTTTCCTGGTTTAGGTATCATGATGATGCTCGCTGACTTCCAGGCTTTCGGAAAGTATCCGACGTTTAGTATACTGTTGAGTATTTGCACCAGGAACAAGAGAGCTTGTTCTGGCAGTATCTGTATTATTCCTGTTGTCAAGAAGATCTGCGCCAGGAACTTTCTTGGGCTTCAACTTAGACACAAGCAGCTTCACTTCTTCAAGCGTGACAGGGATCGGCAGTTTTTCTCATTTGAAACGGGGTTTCAAGTGTTGCCTCAACCAAACGGCTATGACTTCTGCAGGTGCAAAGTCAAGGGGTCTAAAGCGCTGTTCTAGGCTATTGGCGAACACTTACGCTTTCTCCAAAGCTGTGCGGCACCATCCTCCTGCCGGGTTCCTTATGGCCGATTTTGGCGAGTTCTGTGATTTGTACCGTTTAGTCATGTCTGCCAAAGTGAGAAATTTGTAGAGGCATCTGAGCCCATGTTTTCCAATAAATCATCAATTTGTTGTTGCTTTCTGCATGTCAGCACTCTATGTAGTCGGTTGGCTAGCCTTCTATAGATTTGTTGAATCCGAGCATCGTCTGTTCTCGCATATTCCTTTCTGACTTTGCGTTTGAGACTCACAAGGTTAGTAATTGTGGGAGGAAGCTGAACTCTTCTAGTATCTCCAGTGCGTTGAGCGTTTCTTGGTGCTGCTCTTATTGCTGCTTGCCATAAGGCTGCTAAGGCTCGATCTTTTCGTGCTATACAGGGAAGCTGCAAAATAAAATTTCATTTTCAAGTAATTCAGGGAACAACAAGTAAGAGTGCTCTAGTCGAGACTGCTTGACAAAGAGATCCCTTGAACCTTGCGAACAACTGCGATTCCTAAGAGCCGCTAACATTCTCCGTTACTTTTATATGTATGTACATACGTAGCAAGCAATACATAACACACACACAGACGCACGCACAAGAACACACACAGACGCAGGCACAAGCACACAATCTGCTAACTGTGCATTATGACTATCAGCTTCGCTGCTGCAGCAAGACGCCTTTTTTCTACTCGAACGATTTTGATCAAATTTGTTGGGCGCGATTATGATAATTATAAGTATGTATGTGCCAAAGCGCAAGTCTATACCGTACTTGAAATACGCTGATTTAGCAATTTGAGGCGAAGGGGCAATTTGAGGGCGTGACATCCAAAGTTTAACAAAAACCGAAATTGCAGATGGCTCTATTAACACTAAATGCAAAATTGGAAGACTCTAACTATAAAGATGAATTAAATAGAATTTTATGTCCAAATGAAGATATCAGTTTTTAATCGATAACATTAAAACGATGATAGTTATCGAATATTTGAAACAAACTCGATTGAATCGTGATATACACGAACTTCCAAAAAAAAATCTCAAAGTCTCAGCTTCTATATCTTCTGAGATCGACGCGTTCAAACATACGGACAGACGGACAGACGGACAGACGGACAGACGGACGGCAAAGGGACGGACAGACGGACGGACCGACAGACGGACAGGGCTAAACTGGACTCGGCTTCTCTCCCTGATCAAGAATATATATGTTTTATGGGGTCTGCCACGCCTCCTTCTGCCTGTTACATACATTGTTCACTGAAACCATTATACTCCCTTTTTTCCCATTTTCAATGGGTCTAGGAGTATAAAATGGCTGATCAAGACAAAATCAATGTTACTCTGACAGATTTTCGGAGTTTTGAGTACCGCAACTTGAAAAGGAATATCATCTTTCTAGCTATGAGTACTTCAAATTTTACTTTTAGTGTTATGTGAGCCTTATACAATTTCGGTTTTTGATATTTTTTGCATGCCACGCCCCCTTTGCCTTAAATTGCAAAAACACGTATTTTAAGAACTAGAGACTTGCGATTTGGTACATACATACATATGAATGACATGTCCTGATCAAAGAACGTAGTCTATGAAGAAGTTATTTTATATTAAACTTCTCATAACTTTGAGCGTACTTGCAGCCCAAGCGCAGTCATTGCATTGTTAGCAGAGCGTTTGCTTATACGTCCGCCTGTGTGTGTATATGTTTATTATAATGTACATACATACATATATATAGCATAAACGGAGAATGTTAGCGACTATTATAAATAGCGGTGCTTCACAGGGTTCAGTGGAGCGGTCTCGACTAGAGATTTCTTACTTATTAAACATTTAATTTCTCATAACATTGGCATTTGCATTTGTGCCCAAGCACAGCGACTTGTGCTTGTGTGTGCGTGCGCCTATGTGTGCGTGTGTTACTTGTATTGTTCATACATATACATATGTGTATAAAAGTAACGGAGAATACACGGACAATAGGTTTTCGCGAGGTTTTCGGTGATTGACTAAGTTCTTACTTGTTTTATTTTAATCTTTCTAAAGTAGAATTCATCATACATTATTAAAAATCTCGTAACAAAAAAGCTTTAAAGCGTCGCTAAAGCTTTTTGAGAGCTTTTAAAAGTGAGCTAGTGATCAGTTGATTTCTGAATTAAAATTGGCGCCAAAATATTTAGTTTCTTTATATTGTGCCACATGCTTAAAATTGGTCCAGAAAATTTAACTAAATTATGGAAAGTATCCAGTTAGATTTAATCAGTCAATCAGAGCAGACGTAACATCACATTTATCTCGTTTAACGCTAAAAGACGCTCAAAACTGCTGAAATCTTACAAAAACAAAATCACGGTGAAACTTTTTGCAAATAACTATTATGACGGAGAAAAAACATTTCGCCAAAAATTTTAACTAACCATAGCCATGCGGGAGCACCGAACCTGCATAGCAGGTCCAATACTACAATTTAAAATTAGAACAAAACGCTTCAAATTGTTCCCCCTTTTCAAATTAAAACGGGGGGGGGGGGGGGGGGGGGGGGGGGGGGGGGGGGGGGGGGGGGGGGGCCCCCCCCCCCCCCCCCCCCCCCCCCCCCCCCCCCCCCCCCCCCCCCCCCCCCCCCCCCCCCCCCCCCCCCCCCCCCCCCCCCCCCCCCCCCCCCCCCCCCGAGAGAGAGAGAAAAACCCGTCGGAGCGTGTGCGATTCTCTGATTGGTGTACGCATTTTAAAAATAACATGTTCATATATAATATAATGAGACTGAAAATTAAATTCAATTCATTTTATCTTCTTCGGCAATAGCTCCATCTATGTTTCAGAAATATAATAGCGCCATCATATTTCGATTGTGAACAGCTGATAATTCTCGATGTGTATCTACTGTATCTCTTTTCAACTTTTGCGGTTTCACAAAATTTTCTAAATTTTACAGTTCAGTAATATGTATGTATATATATGTACATACCTGAGAAGAACTGTACTGTAGGCTGGCCACATGTTTGCCTATTAGCCGTTTGTTATACTTCTGCGTGAATTAATGGATTGAATGAAATTTACGTTTATGATCAACATATTTTATTGTTTTTTTGCAATTTTTAAAAAGTGTAAACCGTTATTTATTGGCTTTAAATTGCGCCTAACCTCAATTTAAATATTTGAAGTGAACAATGTAAATTTAACAAAAGCAAATTACAAACAAGTAAAAAATTGATGCGTTGCTGTCGGACGCAACTAAACGGCGAAATATATTTCACGTCCGGGGCATCTATCACATTATATTTTTTAAATTTAACCTTAAATCCCACTGTCATGGATCAAATTAACTGCGATTAAAACTTTCTTGGAGGTGGCCAGACGGTTTTCAATTGGGTTCGAAGCTGAACCGTAACTCGAAAACACACTAAATCGAGAGGGTGGGCATCTCTCAAATAAGAGGTGGCAACTCAGAAAATGTGACTACTGATTCGTGTGACGTAGACGATACAGTCATGTATATTTGTTACTAATATTTTTCTTATTTAATTAACACATTATTAATAATATTCTTTTCAACACACATATACATAATTTGGCAAATCAAAGACGTGGTCACAAAGTCATCTGAATGGCAATTTATTGAGCTCAGAAACTGCAGATCTTTCAGTTTTAATTTACTTCCCTTCCCCAATAGTTGTGGGCAAATAATTTTTGGCATGTGCACCAAAATTGACGTTACAGAATATCCCTGCTATCAAATTTGGATGCTTACATTTCGAAAAATGCGAAAATTACGGGGTATTTCTCAGCATATCTCGCCCTTTTGGGGCGTAGCAATAATTGCTGAGAATCAAGAATGAAGCTCTCAATAACCTAGCATCAATTTTGAAGCTTCTAACACTAAAACTTGTTGGTGTTATAAGCTGCTCATCAGATTGTCACGCCCCCTGAAGCCGTAGCTCATATCCGCCATGCAACATATAGATTAAGCGGGATATTCACTTCCGAGTATATATACCAGTACTCAAGTCTCTAGCACCGATAGTGCTCAAAATATAACGAAAACTAGTAAAATCTCAGTATATTCAGATCCAATTTCCATTTTCCTATTACAGGCGTTGTCCATTTTCCATGCGGGCGATCTTTATAGGATAGTAATTACACCATAAGAAATTTTTGCGTTCTAGCTTTAGAGCTGTAGAAGATACAGTTTGACCCGATTTCGCCACGCCCCCAATAGGCGTGAGATATCCGCCACCACTTTTCATTTGGGGATCGTAGGTTTAGGCGTTCAGTTAAAATCTCAACTCTCAAGCCCTTCTAGAAGTAGTATGAGATACAGGAAAATACATTTTCAGGTGCCACGCCTAAGGTATACACAGTATATATTCATTGAAGTCTCTGCTTTAATAACGGAAATGGTTTGCGTTCACTTTACAGGACGGAGCGGACGGACAACGCGACTGTGGATATTGCTTCATTAATATACCTCTATCTAACATTATCATGTAAATATATTCACATCAATAAAAAATTTGGAGCATAACCTAAAAAGATGAGAGGAATATAATTTGTCGCTAACATTCGATAACGTTTTAATCGATAACATTAATATTAAATAGTTATCAAGTTTTTTTCTGCTAATTAAATCTTTGTGCTATACAGAACCTACATAAAGTACAAGTCTCGGCGCTTTCGGAGGCGTGCCTCTACTCCTTTTCGTAGTCTACAACCCAAAAGTAATCCCACTCAATCAAGGGATTTTGACTCTTTCGGGTTGAAATCCTATCTAAATCATTTAAAACAATCTCTTGCTATTTACCGCCAAAAATTTAGCATATCCCTGGACTGGACTTTTCCTTCAAAACCAATGTGGGGCTTAAAAACCAACAACAAAAGCGGCAAAACGCTGGATTTATAAAATCCTCCGACCTTATCCTTCTCAATGACGGCACCCCAACACACCTCAGTACACACTCACTCATCTGACATCACTCTCTGCTCCCTCAAACTGTCACTTGACAGCAGATGTGAAGTCTCAGAAGACCTGCACCCAGTAGCGACCACATCCATTATCAGCAGAATGCATTACGAGACATTCAAAACCGACAGCGCATCTATTCTCAAAGTACACTCAAAAACTAACTGAAACAATACAATACAATACAATACAATACAATACAATACAATACAATACAATACATTGTTATCTAATACAATACAATACAATGGCATTAGAATACAATACAATACAATACAATACAATACAATACAACACAACACAATACAATACAATACAATACAATACATACAGGCCCTTTACATAATGGTATCCCCCAAGGCTCCCCCCTCTCGGGTATCCTTTTCATCATAGCTTTCAACAATACAATACAATACAATACAATACAATACAATACAATACAATACAATACAATACAATACAATACAATACAATACAATACAATACAATACAATACAATACAATACAATACAATACAATACAATACAACACAACACAATACAATACAATACAATACAATACATACAGGCTCTTTACATAATGGTAACCCCCAAGGCTCCCCCTCTCCGGTATCACTGTCCATAGCTTTCAACAATACAATACAATACAATACAATACAATACAATACAATACAATACAATACAATACAATACAATAATACCAATACAATACAATACAATACAATAGTAATACAATACAATACAATACAATACAATACAATACAATACAATACAATACAATACAATACAATACAATACAATACTAATACAATACAATACAACACAACACAATACAATACAATAATGCAATACATACAGGCTCTTCTCAATACATTCCCCCCAGAAATGCACTATAGGTATCACTTTCATCTCATAGCTTTCAACAATACAATACAATACAATACAATACAATACAATACAATACAATATAATGTTATTTCAATACAATACAATACAATACCAATACAATACAATGCAATACAATACAATACAATACAATACAATACAATACAATACAGAATACAATACAATACAATACCAATACAATACAATACAATACAATACAATACAATACAATACAATACAATACAATACAATACAATACAATACAATACAATACCATACAATACAATACAATACAATACAATACAATACAATACAATACAATACATTATTATAACTAAAATGCAATACATACAGGCCCTTTACATAATGGTATCCCCCAAGGCTCCCCCTCTCCCGGGTATCCCTTTCATCATACCTTTCATATAACTCAACTATATCATATCCCTTCACAAAAACATTCAAGTAAGCGCATATTCTGTCGACTTTAATCTTTTCATAAATGTCCCTTGTACCATCCATCAACACATAGACCCTATTCACTCTCTTGGGGGGGATTTTTTTTTTTTTTTTAACAATTATGCAAACAAAATGCAAACACCTACATCTGTAGTAAAACAAAGCTGCTCATCCACATCCTCACAGCAAATTATCAGTTAATAAATGTAAACTTCTTGAAACTCTTAGGCATCCACATCAACAACAAATACAACTTTCACGATTACATAAAATTCCTAAAAAACTTCGTTAGAAAAAATATCAACATTATAAAATGCTTATCAACCCACAAATTCAACTGCCACACCTCCTTACTATTTAACGTTACCAAAGCAATAACAAGTAGGCAATTTGCTGTCGTTCAATTTCGGCAGAGAAATACTATTTCACGCCCCAACAGCACACAAGGGTATCTATCACAATACACTTTTCAAAGTTGTAAGCTTGAATCCCCACTGTCGCCACTCAAATCATTTGCAGATTAAAACTTTTCATTGGAGGTAGCCAGACAGTTTCAATTAGAATCGAAGCTTGGGGGTTTTACCACTGTCGATTTATCTCGATTGCCTTACCTTAGCAAGAACACGCAACTACAATCAGAGAGATGTGGCATCCCTACAAATAGGAGAGGTAGCAACTCCCAAAATGATAGAGGTGGCAACTCAGAAAATGTGATGTCCCGCAGTTCGTTGGCGAGGTGTGGCATCGAAGCCCAGTGCGGTCATGTTGATATTTTTGTTACATTTTCTTTATTTAGTTATTTTGTATTAATAAAATATTCTTTTCAAACTTGTATATATAATTTGGCAAATCAAAGGGCGAGATATAAGGTCACAAAGTCTGTATGGCCCCCATTATTGAAAACAGAAGCTGCAAATTGTTTCAGTTTCGATTTGCCACGCCCCCAGTGGCCGTAGACAAATAATTTTTGGCCTATGCACCAAGTGGGCGTTTAAAATTATAACTGTAAAGTTTGGATGCTTACATTCGAAAAATGCGAAAATTACAAGGTATTTTTCTGTATGTTTTGCCACTTTTGAGGCGTAACAATAATTTTTGGGGAATCGATATAAGAGGCCCTTAGTAACCTAACATCCAATTTTGAAGCTTCTTCCTTTAAAACTGTGGGAGATATAAGCTGATATTTGTTGCCACGCCCCCTGAAGGCGTGAATATATCCGCCATAGCTTATCGGTCGTGGGATGTTTCCCCCCCCCCCCCCCCCCCCCCCCCCCCCCCCCCCCGAGTGTATACCCCTTGATCTCAAGTCTCTACCATCAATAGTGCTCAAAATATAACGAAACTAGTAAAATCACTATATATTCAGATCCGATTTGCCATTCGCCTAGTAGGCGTGGCCATAAAAATTTTTGGGCTATCTTTATAAGATCGTAACAGTGAGCAAGGTGGGAAATTTGGGCGTTCTAGCTTTAAAACTGTAGAAGATACAGTTTGATCTGATTTACCATTTCCACAATGGGCGTAGATATATCCGCCATAGCTTTTTGATTTTGGGATGTCGATATGAGTGTTCAGTTGAAATCCCAACTCTCTAGCCCAGATACAAGTAGTGTTTCTGAGATACAGGAAAATGCATTTTCCGATTTACCACGACCCTAGTGGGCTTAATCAGGAAAATCTTGACACTTTATCAGACGAGGGTATACACGAGTATATATTTTCAATTTCAAAGTCTCTAGCTTCAATAGCGTGGGAAATGGTTTGCGTTCATTGGCATTTACGGACAGACGGACAGACGGACGGACGGCATGACGGACATTGCACAAAACCAATGTACTATATCCTTTCGTGAAATAGTATAATAATAGAAACAAGTAAGAAAAACTCTAGTCGAGACCGCTCGACTGGGGTATACCCTGAGCCCTGCGAAGAACCGCAATTAAACAATCTACGTTTCTTTAATATACATAAGTATATATATGTTCATTAAGCAGCATTTTATACACACACACATACACAGGCGCAAGCACACACAAACGCCAGTCGCTGAGTCAGCTGTTCTTTGGCTGCTGTTTGTATAGCAGTATGCATGGGAAATTAAATGTTTAATAACTTTTTTTCTAAAGCAGCAATTTAATCACGACTTGTTGGGCGTGATCATGTCATGTAAGCATGTATGTGCCGGCACAAGTCTTTTTGTGTTGATATACGGGAGTTACAAATTTTGAGGCGAAGGGGCGTGGCATAAAATTTAACAAAAACCAAAATTGCGTAAGGCCCAAAGTAACACTAAATGCAAAATTTGAACTCAATATAGATAGATTATATATAAATTATAACTGAGCATCGATTTCGTTTTTAATCGATAACATTAAAAATTAAGACAGTTAATAAATTTTTTTTAACAAACTCGATCTTTTCGTGCTATACAGGAACCTACATAAAAAATAAAAAATAATAAATACACATTTCAACAAAAACATTATACCTGAATTCCCATTTCAGTACGGGTTTTAGGTATACAAATTTATTCAATACTAATAATATAAATTTAGGCAACATAAAA
Organism: Drosophila paranaensis; assembly: GCA_035047545.1. NCBI lineage: Eukaryota > Metazoa > Arthropoda > Insecta > Diptera > Drosophilidae > Drosophila > Drosophila paranaensis. The sequence continues at coordinate 11,087 of JAWNPL010000016.1, forward strand.
AACAAGTAAGAACGTTGCAGTCGGACTGCAACCTACAGCGAAAGACCTTATTTCCCGTCGGCAGCCCACAGGGGCGTCTATCACATTATATTATTTAAAATTCTAACCTTAAATTGCCACTGTGGTAGTTAGTGTAGCTGCAGATTAAAACTTTTCATTGGAGGTGGCCAGACAGTTTCGAATTTGGTTAGAAACTTAAAACCCTTACCTTACGATAAAACGCAACCTAATTTGGAGAGATGGCATCTCTCATGATTTAGAGGAGTGGCAGCTCTCTCAAAATAAGAGAGGTTGGAAATGAAAAAAAAGAGAGAGATTGTATGGCACCCCCCCCCCCCCCCCGAAGTATAAGTTCGTTGGCGAGCGTAGAGGTGTGGGCTCGAACCCCAGTGCGGTCATGTTGTTGTTTATATACGAACCCATTGAAAATGGGAAAATCAGAGGTATAATGTTTTTGTGGAGGCATGTATGTAACAGGCAGAAGGAGGCGTGGCAGACCCACGCAAAGTATATATATTCTTGATCAGGGAGACAAGCGTCGAATTTTAGCAATGGCCGTCGGTCCGTCCGTCCGTCCGTCGCCGTATCAATCCCCGTCTGTCCGTATGCTAGACGTCGTTCTCAGAACCTATAAGAGCTAGAGACTTGCGAAATTTTTATGTAGGTCAATTAACACGAAAAGATCGAGTTTGTTAAAAAAAAAAGTGTCTAATATTTTAATTTTATCTTTATCGATTAAAAACATTTTCGGATATTAGTTATAAAATTATATCTCCCACGTCTTATAGCTAGAATTCCTATTTTTTGTGAGTTTTCTCTTTTTATACACCCTGAACCCATTGAAAATAGGAAATCATGGTATAATGTTTTTATTGGAAGACATGTGTATACTGTAACAGGCAGAAGGAAGCGTGGCAGACCCCATAAAGCTTATATATTCGTGATCAGGATGACGAAGCCGGGTTGATATAGCCATGTCCGTCTGTCCGTCTGTCCGTCTGTGCGTCCGTCTGTCATGTAATGTATGAACGCGTCGTTCTCAGAACCTACAATAGCTAGAGACTTGAAATTTTTTATGTAGGTTCCTGTATATCACGAAAGAATCGAGTTTGTTTCAGAAATTCGATAACTGTTATCGTTTTTTGTTATCGATTAAAAAACGCAAATCTAAGTTAGGCTATAAAATTCTATCTAATTCATCTTTCTAGCTGAGTCTTCAAATTTTGCATTTTGAGCCATTATATAAGCCTTACGCAATTTCGGTTTTTGTTAAATTTTGGATACCACGCCCCTTCGCCTCAGAATTTTCAACTCCCGTATATCAAATACTAGAGACTTGTGCTTTGGCACATACATACATATGTGTAACATGATCACGACCAATAAGTTTGATCAAAATCGTTACTCTAGAAAAAATTTCTGGAACGTTGAATTTTTTGTATCATTAGCATGCAAACAGCATACAAAAAACAGCTGACGCAACGACTGGCGCTTATGTGTGTGTGCGCCTGTGTACTACCGTGTGTATGTTCTGTTTGTAATTATTATATATATACTTATGTATATTAAAGAAACGGAGAATGCTTAGAGTTGCGGTTCTTCGCAGGGTTCAGGGTATACCCTAGTCAGGCGGTCTCGACTAGAGTTTTTCTTACTTGTTTTCTCTAATTTTTGATTTTTATTCAAATTTTGGATACCTTATTCGAATTTCTTTTTTTATTTAAATTGAGGTTAGTTGCACTCAAAGCCAGTAAATGAATGGGTTTACATTTTTAAAAATTGGAAAAAATGTAATAAAATATGTTGAACATAAGCTGAAAATTTCATTCAAATCCATTTATTCGCGCAGAAGTTATTAAACAAAACATTTTGCGCAATCGGCCAATTACGTGACCAGACAAAACAAAGCAAACTGTTTTCCTATACATATGCACACATACACACATAGACATTGAGCTGCGATGCCTCTAAGCAAGTTCGATTTTTTACATGATTTACTGATAACACATATTTCCAATAGATGACTCTGCGCTTTGCGAATTCATCTTCAGCTCAGTTGGATCTAGGCTTTGGATGGCGCTATTCAATCGAACCTCATTGATTGCTTTTCATTGGCTAAACAATTGAAAATGAATTGAATTTAGTTTTTTCCGCGTTTATACGTAATGATAATTATGCATTATTTTATGGCAGATAGTGTGCGAGGTTTCGGCATTCTCTTAGTCGGGACCCTTGACCAGAGTTTTCACTTTTTGGTTATATTTTCTTTATCTTGTTCTTTTGTATTTAAAAAATATTCCCTTCAACACATATATATAATTTGACTTATCAAAAGACAAGATCAAAGTCTCACAAAGTTATTGTGTGGCGCGTTAGTGGCTCAGAAGCTGCAGATGTTTCAGTTGCATGATTTGCCACGCCCCCAAGTGGTTGTAGGCAAAGTATTTTTGAGCATATTCAGAGAGTGTGCGTTCAAGAATCTAACTGTAAAGTTTGGATGCTTAGTTCGAAAAATGCGAAAATTACAGGGTATTTTTTCTGTATGTCTTCTCTCCTTTTGAGGTGTAACCATAATTTTTGGGGAAGTCGGTAGAGAGACCTCCAGTGACTCTAACATCCTTTTGAAGCTTTTAGCACTCAACTTTGGGAGATATAAGTTGATCTTAGTGCCACGCCCCTTGGAAAGGTGTCGATATATCCACCATACCTTTTCGATTGTTGGATGCCAACCTGAGTGTCGCTACCAAGTCTCAAGTCTCTAGCATCAGTAGTGCTCAAAATATAGCGAAACTAGTATAAATCACTATATATTTCGATCAGATTTACCACGCCTTCGTAGGCATGTGGCCATAAAAAATTTTTGGGCGATCTTTATAGGATCGTAATCCACGCGCTAAATTTTTGCGTTCAGCTTTAAAACTGTAGAAGATACAGTTTGACCCGATTTGCCACGCCCCCAATGGGCGTAGATATATCCGCCATAACTTTTTGATTTTGGGATGTCGACATGAGTGTTCAGTTAAAATGTCAACTCTCTAGCCCTTCTAGAAGTAGTGTTTCTGAGATACAGGAAAATGCCATTTTCCGATTTGCCACGCCCCAAGGGTCTACACGAGTATATATTTCAAATTTCAAATTCTCAGCTTCAATAGCGTGGAAGTGGTTTGCGTTCATACGGACAATAGACGGACGGACTCTGACAGCATGACAAACATTGCACAAAACCAATATACTATATCACTACGTGAAATAATATAAATACTCCAAATTTTGCGTTACATTAATATTCGGATTTTGCTACTATGTACAAGAAAAAACAAGTAAGAAAACTCTAGTCGAGACCGCTCGACTAGGGTATACCCTGAACCTTGCGCCAGAACCGCTATTCCAAGCATTCTTCGTTTTGTTTTATATTCTTATGTATATTTATGTTCATTACAAGCCAAACATACACACACGCACAGGCGCGCACACACACAAACGCCAGTCGCTGAGTCAGCTGTTCTTTGGAAATTATATGTTTAATAACTTTTTTTCTAAAGCAACAATTTTGATCAAACTTGTTTTGCGTGATCATATCATCCACATGTATGTATGTGCCAAAGCACAAGTCTTTAGTATTTGATATCGTTTTGTCTGGAAAAAAAGTTATTAAACATTTAATTTCCCATAGCATTGCCATGTACAAAGCATGGCATGTGTGTGTGCGTGCGCCTGTGCGTGTGTGTATGTTTTGCTTGTAATGAACGTACATATGCATGTGTATATAAAAGAAACAAAGAATGCTTGGAATAGCGGTTCTTCATAGGGTGTAGGGTATACCCTAGTCGAGCCGGTCTCGACTAGAGTTTTCTTACTTGTTTTCATATTCATTTATTTACGGCTCTGATGCTCAGCTGCCGATCGTTGATACCTCTATATGCTGCTGATGGCCTGTGTCCATCCAGTGGGTAGCGAGTAGGTGCTCCAGTCGACAGTACGCTGAACCTAGCGTTGTATATCGCCTCAAATATGGCTTCTCCTCGCGGATTAGCACTATTTCTGCCCCAGAATGGATGCCAACCGTTGCAGTCTCCGCCAATAATGGTTTTGCCCATCCTTTGTTGCAAAAGCTGGCTCAACTCTGGAACAATAGGACCAGCATTTGGTGGGCAGTAAATTGCAGCAATGTCTAAGACTCCAATGGACGTAGGAAGGCTGCTGGAGACTTCCATTAATGCACTCGAGACTGGGAGTTGTGGTGTATGCTCAATCCTTGAACTTATAAGGATCGAGGATCACACCATATCTGTTAGCTCCCCTCCTCTGTAGGCTTGATAGTGCTCGTACCAGAAAAATTCTTGTGTCTCTGATATGGGCATAATATCTATCTGCTTTCCAGAAAGTAATACAGCCAATTTGCTGAGTCTTATTGCTCAGTCCATTGGCGTTCCAGATGCCCACTCGTAGAGCCATTATTTGGAGCTAAGTTTGCTTAAGATAGCCATTAGGCTAGTCAGTCAGTTTGCCTATTGACTTTGTGGCTCTCGCATGGCTTTCATCTGAGTCTGAATCACATCAAACTGGTGCTGTTGTTGTTGTAGTATCTAAGCAAATATCGTGTCGTTAATATGTCTACCAGTTTGAAGTCTTTCACCTCGTCTAGCCTGCACATACGATACACCATTCGTTGGAATCCTCGTGCTGAATTTATTCGGCTGGCGTTGGGCAGAACGGGCTGTTTCTGAATTGGGAGGCTGTGCTGGATTGCGCTTTTGCACTGGACTCTGCAGCTTGAGCAATCGCTTGTATACTAAGCAGCCCTTGTAGTTAGCGGGATGCTGTAGCTCACAATGAACGCAAGTGGGGGCTTGGTCCTTATCCCTAGTGCAATCCTTAGACGCATGTTTGCCGGCACATATCACACACCTGGGGGCTCTGTGGCAATATCGCTGTGTGTGTCCAAACTGCTGACAGCGGTGGCATTGGGTGAGATCGTTGAATTTGGCGAGGCAGCGTTCCTGCAAATAATCCGCAGACCCAAAATTTGCTTGTTGTTTGGGGCCTGAACAACGTCAACAAAAAATATGTTAAGCGGAGTTCGGTCGATGCGACTTAGCGGGCTGTGTACGTTTGTCACTTTGTGACCTTTTGCCTCTAGCTCTTCTCTTAATTGTTGGATTTCGGTGCTCGAATGTATGCCTTTGAGGCAAACCCTGAATGGTTTGTCCTCCTTGAGTTGGTAAAAGTGAAATTCCAGCTTCACTTTGGAGAAGTTGCTTATCAAAGCACGATCGCTGGATTGTGTCATGACACCAATGTCGTTCCGCCTAGGTTTAATAATATATGATTTTGGCTCAATCGCTTTATATATTATTTGCTGCAGCTTTGCCACAGATTTGATGCCTGGGCACCAAATAGGAGGGGGGCGAACCTACCGTTGCTCAACAGGCTACGCAGTCATTACTGGTGTATTAGGTGCATCACTGTTATCTTCCTCGTCTACATCGAGTATTGTAAAGCGATTTTGCGACTCTTACGCGGATTTGCGGATTAGCGCTGACGCACTCGCACCAAGCAAAAAACGTTCACCGTTACCGATACCGAATGCAGTGGGCAAGCGATGCAAAAATGTAAACAATGCTTGCACTGTTTATTTGTTGCAACTTTGCAGATTTACCGCAAGCTCTGCAGCAACGAAACGAAGCTGATAAGTTGTACAAAAAACTTTTTGATTTTTTGTCCGCTAACACGTCTTTACTCATCGAGCGAGTGATCGCGAATGAGAATCACATCTATTAGCAAAAAGGACAACCTAAAAAGTTGACTGGGAGAAGAGTCTCAAATTGTGAGGAAAATTCAAATTGACTGCTGAACTTTTTGCCGATCATGGGAAAACAGTCTCAGCGCAGACCATTAGGCGTACCTTAATAAACAAGGGCCGAGTTGCAAGGAAAAACCTTTGCTGTGTGAGCGCAACAGGAAAAAAAGGCTGGGAATTTGCACAAGATCACTCCGATAAGGATTTTGGATGATATGATGATGTCATTTTCTTGGACGAAAGTAAATTTAATTTATTTGGAAGCGATGGGAAGACAATGGTTTGGCGGAAACCCAATACAGAGTTGGATAAAAAACACTTGAAATGCTCATACATGTGAGCTGCTGTAACGGTAAGTACTGATAGTGTGTGCATGCTCGTCGCAAAAACATATTCTTCGTATGAGCCTCACACATCCATACCCTTCTCATAAATAATAATAAAAATGTCAACATTTTGCATGGGCATGACAAACACTTTCAAAAGTTTGGTATACTATACTGTCGCAAGAGAAGAAATGAAGCCTCAGCGAAATTTCAATTTTAGTGTGCTGCTGCTGGTGAGCTCTTACATATATATATTCGAGAGAGAAAGAGAGCAGATATATAAGAATATATGAGAGAGAAGAGATCAGAAAATAAGCATACATGGTTGCATAGAAGGGCTTCGTATACATATGGACCACTACCGAACGAACGCTCACAGAGCACTGATTTATGGGAAGGGTCCCATAAATAATAATAACAAGTAAGAAAACTCTAGTAGAGACCGCTCGACTAGGGTATACCCTGAACCCTGCAAAGATCGGCAATTCAAACATCTCGTTTCTTTAATATACATAAGTATATATATGTTCATTACAAGCACACACACACACACACACATACACAGGCGCAAGTCGTTGCGTCAGCTGTTCTTTGGCTGCTTTGCATGGCAAAGCTATGGGAAATTAAATGCTTAATAACTTTTTTTGCCAGACGAACGATTTTGATCAAACTTGTTGGGCGTGATCATGTCATCCATGGCACATAAACACTCTATTAACAGATTCCTCTCTCAGAGAGGACCCAAAAACCTCAACGCCGCCTCTCACATACAAAAAAAAATTTTTTAAATCCTTGTCGACAACAAAAAATACAAAACCATATTTACAGGCGGCTCCCAAATAAACAAAATTACATCATACGCCATAACCAACGTCAAGCCCGGCAAATATGCCATATGCACCGACTCCGTCTCAACCATAGAAAACATCCCGCAATAGAAAACATCAACAACTCATTTTATTATCCATTCATCATCCGAAAGATCCTCCACCAATACCAACCAAAATTTAAAATCATCTGGATACCGGGCCATGTAGGCATTTAGGGCAACGAATTAGCCGGCCTTGCTGCGAAAGAAGCAACCGTTCTCCCACTCATCCTATTCCCAAATCATAACTTTCAAGATATAATCAAATATTTAAAAAACTCCCTGAAAACACTTACAATAAATACAATACACAACACATTAAACTGGTACCAAACTCTTGAACCTCAGGAATACAAAGCCCCAAAAAACACGTCAAGATTCCACCAAATTAAAATCACAAGACTTAGACTTGGCCACACCAACATCACCCACCAATACTACCTCGACCCAACATTAAATTCTACATGTCCATTCTGCAATAATACAGTAATATTATCACGTCATATCCTAAATGAATGTCAATTCTCACAAACATCTTATAATAAAGTATTCCAAAATCTAGACCCAAAAAATTTAAATATTATCCTTAAGTTCCTCACCCAAACAAATATCGTAAGCAAGATATAATTTCAACAAAAGAGTCGAAGGCCCTATCAGCCAGTACTCTACGATTAAGTTAGCTTATTTCATTTTACATTGTAAGTTAACTGTACATATATAAATATTTTAGCTTCCCCTTCTATTTCCGCCACCAAAGAGATTAGACGTGACACAAATTTAATCTCTAAAAATAAAACCATCGCGTTATCTATCTGCCGTTTTGATGAAAGTTTACAATAAAGAAGAAGATAAAATAAAGAAAAATCAGTAATTTTAGAAGATACACTCCTAAATATCTTCCAAAATGTAACTATATGCTGAGCGCATGTCTAAGTATACTGTATGTTTGGCGTCTAAAATATCAATATTTATCGATGAAACCAGCAAGAGCCCAACGTTATCTTATATGAACGCGGGCACAATATTGACAAGTAAGAGTGCTCTAGTCGAGACTGCTCGACAAAGAGATCCCCTGAACCCTGCGAAGAACTGCGATTCCTAAGAGCCGCTAACATTCTCCGTTACTTTTATATGTATGTACATATGTAGCAAGCAATACATACACACACAGACGCACGCACCAACACACAATCTGCTAACTGTGCATTATGACTCATCAGCTTCGCTGCTGCTGCAAGACGCCGATAATATGAGATATTAAATGTTTAATAACTTTTTTTCTAGTCGAACGATTTTGATCAAATTTGTTGGGCGTGATCATATGTGTGTATGTGTCAAAGCAACACGACAAGTCTCTAGTACTTGAAATACGTGATTTAGCAAGAATATATATACTTTATAGGGTCTGCCACGCCTCCATCTGCCTGTTACATACATTTTCACAAAACCATTATACCCTTTTTCCCATTTTCAATGGGTTCATGGTATAAATACCATGGCATACAATTCACATAGATATTAGCGGCAAACTAAGCGAAAAGAACGATAAGAAAGAATATGTTATAGTCCAGATTGATGGGTTTACTAAATATGTCCATACTAAATATGTACCATAGAGCATGGTATATGCTCTAAACTTAGACTCAGAAAGCTGCATTAAAGCAATTAAATCAGGTATATCACTCTTTGGAGTACCGCATTATTGGAGATCAGGGAAGAAGCTTTGCCAGTAGTACCTTCCGTGATTTTTGCTTGAATAATAAAATTGAATTGCATTTGATGGCCACGGGGGCTAGCCGGGCTAATGGAGAGGTAGAGCGTGTGATGAGCACAATGAAAACAAGTAAGAACGTTGCTGTCGGACGCAACCGACAGCAAGAACACGCACCTAAATCGAGAGAGGTGACATCTCTCAAAATAAGAGAAGTGGCAACTCTCAAAATGAGAGAGGTGGCAACTCGGAAAATGTGATATAAGTTCATTGGCGAGCGTAGAGGTGTGGGCTCGAACCCCAGTGCGGTCATGTTGATATTTTTATACCCTGAACCCATTGAAAATGGGTAATCAGGGTATAATGTTTTTGTTGGAAGGCGTATGTATGTAACAGGCAGAAGGAGGCGTGGCAGACCCCATAAAGTATATATATTCTTGATCAGGGAGACAAGCCGAGTCGATTTAGCCCTGTCCGTCTGTCTGTCTGTCTGTCCGTCTGTCCGTCTGTCCGTCTGTCCGTCTGTCCGTATGTATGAACGCGTCGATCTCAGAACTTACAATAGCTAGAGACTTCAAATTTTTTTTGTAGGTCCCTGTATAGGGCGCGCATATCGAGTTTGTTTCGGAAATTCGATAACTGTTATCGTTTTATTGTTATCGATTAAAAACGAAAACCTAAATTAAGCTATAAAATTCTATCTAATTCATCTTTATAGCTAGAGTCTTCAAATTTTGCATTTAGTGTTATTTGGGTCTTACGCAATTTCGGTTTTTGTTAAATTTTGGGTGCCACGCCCCCTTCGCCTCCAATTTGTAACTTCCGCATATCAAATACTAGAGACTTGTGCTTTGGCACATACATATATATGGATGACGTGATCACGCCCAACAAGTTTGATCAAAATCGTTACTCTAGAAAAAAAGTTATTAAGCATTTAATTTCCCATAGCATTGCCATGCAAACAGCAGCCAAAGAACAGCTGACGCAACGATTTGCGCTTGTGAGTGCTTGCGCCTGTGTATGTGTGTGTGTATGTGTTGTTTGTAATGAACATATATATAAACTTATGTATATTAAAGAAACGGAGATTGTTTGGAATTGCGGTTCTTCGCAGGGTTCAGGGTATACCCTAGTCGAGCGGTCTCGACTAGAGTTTTCTTACTTGTTTTGTTATATTTTCTTTATTTAGTTATTTTGTATTAATAAAATATTCTTTTCAAACACATATATATAATTTGGCAAATCAAAAGACAAGGTCAAAGGTCACAAAGTCATTATGTGGCGCGTTATTGGCTCAGAAGCTGCAGATGTTTCAGTTTTTATTTGCCGCGCCCCCAGTGGCCGTAGACAAATAATTTTTGGCATGTGCATAGAGTGGGCGTTCGGAAAAATAAAAGTGTAAAGTTTGGATGCTTACATTCGAAAAATGCGAAAATTACAGGGTATTTTTCTGTATGTCACGCCCCATTTGGGGCGTAACAATAATTTTTAGGGAATCGATAGAGGAGGCCCCCAGTAACTTAGCATCCAATTTTGAAGCTTCTTGCACTAAAACTGTGGGAGATATAAGCTGATATTAGTTGCCACGCCGCCTGAAGGCGTAGATATATCCGCCATAGCTTTTTGATTTTGGGATGTCGACATGAGTGTTCAGTTAAAATCCTAACTCTCTAGCCCTTCTAGAAGTAGTGTTTCTGAGATACAGGAAAATGCTTTTTCCGATTTGCCACGCCCCTAGTGGGCGTATCGGGAAAATCTTGACACTTTATCAGACGAGGGTATACACGAGTATATATTTCAAATTTCAAGTCTCTAGCTTCAATAGCGTGGAAATGGTTTGCGTTCATACGGACAGACGGACAGACGGACGGACAGCATGACGGACATTGCACAAACCCAATATACTATATCACTACGTGAATATACTATTTCACGAATCCGAAATTCTATATTAATATGAACAAGTAAGAAATCTCTAGTCAGGCGTCCCTACTAGGAGATACCCTGAACCCCGTGCTATCTGCGTTTTTTTAAATACTGCAAATTTTGCATTTAGTAAAAACGCACAGAAAATTAAATTGAATTCATTTTCAATTATTTAGCCAATAGCGCCATCTATGTTTGGATAGAATAGCGCCATCCATGCTTCGATTCAACTGAGCAGCTGATAATTCGCAAATCATAGCGCCATCTACTGGCAATATGTATACTAAAACTTGCGGTTCTTAGAATTTTCTAGATGCACGCAGTTCAATGTGTATGTATGTATGTGTGCACATGTATAGGAAGACTGTTTGTTTTGCGCTGCTGGTCACGTGTTTGCTGATTGGCCAAATGTTTGGTTAATAACTTCTGCGCGAATTAATGGATTTGAATGAAATTTGCAATTTATGATCAACATATTTTATTACATTTTTTGCAATTTTTAAAATGTGCAGACCCATTCATTTATTGGCTTTGAGTGCACCTAACCTCAATTTAAATATTTGGGGAAATTGGGAGCCGGTATCCAAAACTTAACAAAAATCAAACTACAAAAAATATATGTTAAACTAATAAAAAAATTTGGGGACTCCGACCTAAAAGACGTGAGAGATATAATTTAATAACTAACATTCGATAACGTTTTTAATCGATAACATTAATATAAAACAAGTAAGAAAACTGCTCGACAAGGGTATACCCTAAACCCTATGAAGAACCGTTATTCCAAGCATCCTTTGTTTCTTTTATATACATATGCATATGTACGTTCATTACAAGCCAAACATACACACACACGCACAGGCGTGCACACACACAAACGCCAGTCGCTGAGTCAGCTGTTCTTTGGCTGCTGTTTGCATGGCAATGCTATGGGAAATTTAATGTTTAATAACTTTTTTCTAGAGTAACGATTTTGATCAAACGTGATCATGTCATCCATATGTATATATGTGCCAAAGCACAAGTCTGTAGTATTTGAAATACGGGACTTACAAATTTGAGGCGAAGGGAACGTGGCATCCAAAATTTATTAAAAACCGAAATTGTGCAATGATCACATAACACTAAATGCAAAATTTGGAGACTCTAGCTATAAAGATGAATTATATATAATTATATAACCGAGCATCGATTTCGTTTTTAATCGATAACATAAAAATTAAGACAGTTATCGATTTTTTTAACAAACTCGATCTTTTCGTGCTATACAGGAACCTACATAAAAAACTTAAAGTCTCTAGCTCTTATAGGTTCTGAGAACGACGCGTTCATACATACGGACAGACGGACGGACAGACGGACAGACGGACGGACAGACGGACATGGCTATATCAACTCGGCTAGTCATCCTGATCAAGAATATATATACTTTATGGGGTCTGCCACGCCTCCTTCTGCCTGTTACATACATACGCCTTCCAACAAAAACATTATACCCCTGATTTTCCCATTTTCAATGGGTTCAGTGTATAAATAGTTATCGTTCGTCTACAAAAAGAGTTATTTAACATTTCATTTCTCATATTATTGCGCAGATCGCTGATCGTTTGATCTAGTTTTTATAAATCTTGACTCATGTATTAATGTTTTTAGAATATCCCTTTTTTTATATTCCGAAGGATATACATCACCCCACATTAGAGGTATTACGGATAGTAATAATTAATAATACAAAAACAATTTGAAGTCTCTAGCTCTTATATGTTCTGAGATCGACGGGTTCATACATACGGACAGACGGACAGATTTCACATTTTCAATGGGTTCTGGGTATAACAAGTAAGAAATCTTTAGTCGAGACCGCTCGACTAAGGTATACCCTGAACCTCGCGAAGAGCCGTTATTCCATGCATATCCGTTTCTTTTATATACATATGTATATGTATGTTCATTACAAGCAACACACACACACACACCAGACGGGACTCCCAATAGGGCGCTAAAGCTGGTCATTGTTCTGTAACCAGGGGCGTTTACTGAGTTATTTAATTCATGTTTAACTCAAGAAACGTTTCCTGCAAGCTGGAAGATACAGAACCTGGCATTGCTACCCAAGGCTGGAAAACCACCGGAGGAGCCATCATCCTACAGGCCAATTTGTCTCTTGGACACCTTGGGAAATTGGTCTGTTCCAGACTGGAGGCCACAATCGCAAGCGCTGGCGGCCTGTCCCCAAACCATTTTGGGTTCCGAAAAGCCATGTCAACGACGGATGCCTCGCAACCTCCGCCATACAAGGTACCAGATGGAAGCACGGATCGAAGCAGTATTGCATCATAGCGACTCTAGATGTGAAGAACACAGCTAGCTGTGATATGATACTAGATGCCCCGGCACAATATAATATCCATAAATATCTTAAAGAGATAATAAAGAGCTACTTCAGAGGAAGGACACTTATGTACAATGGAATACTATGTACGACGGCGTATTGCGCCTGGAGCTACCAGTGGGTGCACACGCCATTGGCTTTGCTGATGATGTCGCCATCGTCGCCATAGGAAAGGAGCTGAAAGATACTGAGGATATGTGCAGCGCAAGTATCAGCCACATTCGAGACTGGTTGACAAGAGTAGGATTTGACCTAGCGGCCCACAAAACGGAGGTCGTCCTAGTCAGCAGTCGCAAGAAAGTGGAAAAGGCCCATATAAAGATTGGCAACATCAGCATTGCGTCAAAGAGGGCGATTAGGTATCTTGGGGTCATGATTGACACAAGGTTGACCCTCCGTGAGCACTTGGAATACGTGCATAAAAAAGCAGCCGATTCGTGTAGAGCACTCTCCCGAATCATGCCGAACACACGGGGACCAAAGCAACAACGATGCCTTCTTCTTATGAGCGTCTTGAGGTCCCTCATACTGTACGCGCCAATATGGTTAAGAGCAAAGGCCACTCCCAGCTAAGGTAGAGGTATTCGAGCCACCTATAGATTAAGCGCAATCCGAGTCAGCTGTTCATTCCGAACAGTCTAAGCCGACGCTGCTCTTGTAGGTTCTGAGAACGACGCGTTCATACATACGGACAGATGGACGGACGGACATGGCTATATCAACTCGGCTTGTCTCCCTGATCAAGAATATATATACTTTATGGGGTCTGCCACGCCTCCTTCTGCCTGTTACATACATACGCCTTTCAACAAAAACATTATACCCTGAATTCCCATTTTCAATGGGTTCAGGGTATAATAAGCCCACCAACGCTGTGCTCTGGGAGTCACATCTTGCTCATTTCTTGACGCTTTTAAACAATTACAATCAGTAAAGACAACAAACAACAATGTTATAAAATTGCACCGTAACCAATACAGATGCAAGCTGCATCTGTATGCAATTCAATTTCATAATTTGGGTCAAAGATAACACGGACAGGTTTATCGGTGAGTATAGAAATGAAGTTCTTCCGTATTTGCTCATGTTCTGTTTTCCAACAGAATCTTTTATACCCTGAACCCATTGAAAATAGGAAAAAAGGGTATAATGGTTTTGTGAAAATGTATGTAACAGGTAGAAGGAGGCGTGGCAGACCCCATAAATATATATATTCTTGATCAGGGAGAGAAGCCGAGTCGATTTAGCCCTGTCCGTCTGTCTGTCTGTCCGTCTGTCCGTCCGTCCGTCTGCCCGTCTGTCCGTATGTTTGAACGCGTCGATCTCAGAATATATAAGAGCTAGAGACTTTTTTTGGAAGTTCGTGTATGTCACGATTCGATCAAGTTTGTTTCAAATATTCGATAACTATCATCGTTTTAACGTTATCGATTAAAACCGATATCTTCATTTATTTATAAAATTCTATGTAATTCATCTTTATAGTTAGAGTCTTCGGTTTTTGTTAAATTTTGGATGCCACACCCTCAAATTGCCCCTTCGCCTCAAATTGCTAAATCACGTATTTCAATTACTAGAGACTTGTGCTTTGGCACATACACACATATGAATGTCATGATCACGCCCCACAAATTTGATCAAAATCGTTCGACTAGAAAAAAAGTTATTAAACATTTAATATCTCATATTATCGGCGTCTTGCTGCAGCAGCGAAGCTGATGAGTCAAAATGCACAGTTAGCAGATTGTGTGCTTGTGCCTGCGTCTGTGTGTGTCCTTGTGCGTGCGTCTGTGTGTGTGTATGTATTGCTTGCTACATATGTACATACATATAAAAGTAACGGAAAATGTTAGCGGCTCTTAGGAATCGCAGTTCTTCGCAGGGTTCAGGGGATCTCTTTGTCGAGCAGTCTCGACTAGAGCACTCTTACTTGTTATACCCTGAACCCATTGAAAATGGGAAATCAGGGTATAATGTTTTTGTTGAAGTGTGTATGTATGTAACAGGCAGAAGAAGGCGTGGCAGACCCCATAAAGTATATATATTCTTGATCAGGGAGACAAGACGAGTCGATTTAACTCTGTCCGTCTGTCTGTCTGTCTGTCCGTCTCTCTGTCCGTCCGTCCGTCTGTCCGTATGTATGAACGCGTCGATCTCAGAACTTACAATAGCTAGAGACTTCAAATTTTTTTTGTAGGTCCCTGTATAAGGAGCGCATATCGAGTATGTTTCAGAAATTCGATAACTGTTATCGTTTTATTGTTATCGATTAAAAACGAACATCTAAATTAAGCTATAAAATTCTATCTAATTCATCTTTCTAGCTAGAGTCTTCAAATTTTGCATTTAGTGTTACTTGGGCCTTACGCAATTTCGGTTTTTGTTAAATTTTGGATGCCACGCCCCCTTCGCCTCAAATTTGTAACGTATATCAAATACTAGAGACTTGTGCTTTGTCACATATATACATATAGATGACATAATCACGCTCAACAAGTTTGATCAAAATCGTTCGTCTAGAAAAAATTTATTAAACATTTAATTTCCCATAGCATTGCCATGCAAATAGCAGCCAAAGAACAGCTGACGCACCGACTTGCGCTTTTGTGTGCTTGCGTCTGTGTATGTGTGTGTGTATGTGTTGCTTGTAATGAGCATAAATATACTTATGTATATTAAAGAAACGGAGATTGCTTGGAATTGCGGCTCAACGCAGGGTTCAGGGTATATCCTAGTCGAGCGGTCTCGACTAGAGTTTTCTTACTTGTTTTGTCTAAAGTTAAGAAATATAAGGGTTTCATTAACAGTGAAAATCCTTTAATAAACTGTCTGAAATACGATGCCAATCCAATAAATTGTCTTAGTGATGTAACTGACTGTGGAGGAGGAAGAGCAGTTACTGCTTCAATTTTCTATGGGTTGGACGAATTTCACCAGCACTAATATCGTAGCCTAAAAATTTAACAGATGACTTTAAGAAGGAACACTTTGTAATGTTAATTAAAAGTCCACCCTCCGTAAGAACATTTAACACAATTTTAACTATTTTAGTTCTCGCAATCTTAAATTGATGTGAAGACACGACAATATCAAACCCCTGATTTAGTATATCTCTGCCAATAACAATTTCACTTTGCATTTGATCGTCTCCTATTACATAAAACATAATCTCCATACAGTTATCATCAATTCTTAAGTTACTTAATATTTGCACAGAACTACATATTCCACTGTTTCCTATGCCTTTTAACCAGAGCTCGCAAATAACAGTTGAGCATTTTGCGCGGTCTTCGAATAACAGTTTTCACTGAGTATTTGACGAAAATGTTCGCGAGCGACCGAAAAACCCCGCTCTTCGCTCAGTTCGCTCGCGCTCGGACTACAACCGTTTTTTTCGTTTCTCATTTGTTGCGGTCAGACCGCGAGCGAACGCTTGAGTAAAATTAAGAAAAAGGTCTTTGAGCGACTGATGCATGTTCATGTGCGATGCAAACGTACTTTGTATATGGTATTAATCAAAGTACGCAAAATATTCTTGCGTCGCAAGTTCGTTTCTTACATTTACTAAATATTTTAATTTTTTAATGATATCAAGCTTAAACTGCCACATTTAAATGCGCTTGCACAGGTAGTTCTAACCAGCAACCCTGCACTTCATATTAAATGAACTGCGAAGTTCAATAAGCGCAGACAATTTAAATATATAATTAGGTATTTAACTTAACAATAGGCAGTATAAGTTTAGTACTAGTTAAATAACATCTTAATACCAAAAAAATAATTTTTTTCCAACAAGGCAAATTAATGAAAGAGTGCCAAAAGACCTTTTGCATTGACTTTTTCGGTCATTTGCTCACTTGCTGAGGCTCAGCTCGCGAACAAAAAATTTTCCGCTCGCGAAAAGATGCTCAGCAATAACGATCGACGCAAAAAAACCCAAAAAACAACCCTCATGCGAAGACCGATTCAGACATTGAAAAATCGCTCTTGCTCAGAGCAAGAGCGGAATATTTTCTATTTTTCGCTCCTGCTCTGACTTTGAGCGTGACGAAAAAACGCTCAACTGTTATTTGCAAGCTCTGCTTTTAACATAACAATATTCGTAAATCGTTTTCCAGAGAATTTTGTACTTAGCTTTTCTTTCATCAGTGAACACTCCGCTCCAGAGTCGAAGGTAATTTCAAAAACTTGTCCTCTATAGTCAAGATATCCCTTCGGTACTGCAACGCTGCACTGTTCCCCTTGTTTTTCTCGGTTGAACGTTTTATTCTTGTCAGCTTCCTTCCAATGCTGAACTTAGGGCCACGACCAGAACACTGCCTTTCAATGGCTTTTCTTGTAGAATAATTTCAACGGTATTACACCATGATGAAGCGTGGGCGCCTGCGATGTCGTTCGCGTAGCTAGTTTCGGTCGCACTCGAGTTCTAACTTCAACAGAACTCGAGACGCACAATTCTTGTGCGCGTCTTCCACCGAACCACACTCGGCGTCAGCGACAGAACGCTGGCGCCTCGCTAAAACGGTTCTTCTAAAGCTACAAAATGCAAACAACCAATCACAGCTCAATTAAAAACCAAATTATTTTGATGCCACGCCCCCTTCACCTTAAATTTGTAAAGCACGTATTTCAATTGCTAGAGACGTGATCTTTGTCACATACATACATATGAATGTCATGATCACGCCCAACAAGTTTGATCAAAAACGGTTGTCTACGAAAAAAGTTATAAAAATTTAATATTTGTTATTATCGGCGCCTTGCAGCCAGAGCTTAGTTGCTGAGTCAAAATGCACAGTGTGCTTGTGCGTGCGTCTGTGTGTATCTGTATGTGTTGCTACATACATATAAAAGTAACGGGGAATGTTAGCGGCTCTTAGGAACAACTGTTCTTCGCAGGGTTCAGGGAATCTCCTAGTCGAGCGGTCTTGACTATGTATGTAAATGTATGTAACAGGCAGAAGTAGGCATGGCAGACCCCATAAAGTATATATATTCTTGATCAGGGAGACAAGCCGGGACGATTTAGCCCTGTCCGTCTGTCTGTCTGTCTGTCCGTCTGTCTGTCCGTCTGTCTGTCCGTCTGTCTGTCCGTCTGTCCGTATGTATGAACGCGTCGATCTCAGAACTTACAATACAATTTTTTTTGTAGGTCCCTGTATAGGGCGCGCATATCGAGTTTGTTTCAGAAATTCGATAACTATCATCGTTTTAATGTTATCGATTAAAAACCGATATCTTCATTTAGTTATAAAATTCTATTTAATTCACCTTTCTAGCTAGAGTCTTCATATTGTGCATTTAGTGTTATTTTGGCCTTACGCAATTTCGGTTTTTAATTTTTTTAAATTTTGGGTGCCACGCCCCCTTCGCCTCAAATTTGTAACTCCCGTATATCAAATACTAGAGGCTTGTGCTTTGGCACATACATACATATGGATGACATGATCACGCCCAACAAATTTGATCAAAATCGTTCGCCTAAAAAAAAGTTATTAAACATTTAATTTCCCATGTCATTGGCATGCAAATAGCAGCCAACGATCAGCTGACGCACCGACTGGCGTTTGTGTGTGCGTTCGCCTATGTATGTGTGTGTGTATGTGTTGCTTGTAATGAACGTACATATACATATGTTTTATAAAAGAAACGGAGAATGCACGGAATAGCGTTTCTTCGCAGGGTTCAGGGTATACCCTAGTCGAGCGGTCTCGATTAGAATTTTCTTACTTGTTATACCGTGAACCCATTGAAAATGGGAAATCAGGGTATAATGGTTTTGTTAAAATGTATATAACAGGCAGAAGGTGGCGTGGCAGACCCCATAAAGTATATATATTCTTGATCAGGGAGAGAAGCCGAGTCGATTTAGCCCTGTCCGTCTATATGTACATATATATGTATGTACATATTTCCAAAAGGAAAAATCTACATCGTGAATTTTTTCGGAGCTGGCAGTTGGGCCGTGAATGAGTATTATGCATTTGGTTGCACCCGACAGAAACGTTCTTAATTGTTTTCAAAATGCACAGTAATGATATCACGTGATCACGCTAATGATGACGCCTTTTCAATATCTACATATATTAACATATTTTGTTACCGCCATTTTAGCATACCTTCATAACAGCTGCTAACCAATTACCACAGCGCTACTTATTTGATTTTGTTTTGAAACATACACACAGATAATATATGGTTATGATCAATGTAGAACTTCAGGGTTATTAACAACTACCAAACCGGTTCACTATTAAAGTGCAACATTTCAGCATATTATAAATGTGGATTCCGAGACATTATGTACAAGAAAAAACACACACAACACAAGTTTCTATTATATATAAGTGATTATGAAGTGTGAAGTGACTAATTTGCAAATACCCTGCATTTAGTGCTAAAGAATAATATTGAAATCTGATCGAGAGTGAACGATTAGAGATAGATGTATCTTCATCTGCATATGTTCGTACATATAAAATTTTTTGCTTATAATCAATATATATGTATGTACATATAAAAACAAGTAAGAAAACACTACGAAGAACCGCTATTCCGTACATTTATATATATTCATATGTATATACATATATGTAAATTTAGTTAAGAACCTTACCTTTGAAAAAACACGCACCACCAAAATTGAGAGAGATGGTATCTCTGAAAATGAGATGCTAGTTGGCGATCGTAGATGTTTGGGCTCGAACCCCGGCGCGGTCATGTCGATATTTTAGTATTTTTATACCCTGAACCCATTGAAAATGGGAAAACAGGGTATAATGTTTTTGTTGAGAGGCGTATGTATGTAACAGGCAGAAGGAGGCGTGGCAGACCCCATAAAGTATATATATTCTTGATCAGGGAGAGAAGCCTAGTCGATTTAGCCCTGTCCGTCTGTCCGTCCGTCCGTCCGTCCGTATGTGTGAACGCGTCGATCTCAGAAGCTATAAGAGCTAGAGACTTGAAATTTTTTATGCAGATCCTCGTATAGCGTGCGCAGATCAAGTTTGTTAAAAAAAAACGATAACAACTATCGTTTTAATGTTATCGACTAAAAACCGATATCTTCATTTAGTTATAAAATTCTATTTAATTCATCTTTTTAGCTAGAGTTTTCAAATTTTGTATTTAGTGTTACTTGGATCATGCGCAATTTCGGTTTTTGTTAAATTTTGGGTGCCACGCCCTCTTCGCCTCAAATTTGTAACTCGCGTATATCAAATACTAGAGACTTGTGCTTTGACACATACATACATGTGGATGACATGATCACGCCCAACAAGTTTGATCAAAATCGTTCGTCTGGCAAAAAAAGTTATTAAGCATTTAATTTCCCATAGCTTTGCCATGCAAAGCAGCCAAAGAACAGCTGACGCAACGACTTGCGCCTGTGTATGTGTGTGTGTATGTGTTGCTTGTAATGAACATATATATACTTATGTATATTAAAGAAACGGAGATTGCTTGGAATTGCGGTTCTTCGCAGGGTTCAAGGTATATCCTAGTCGAGCGGTCTCGACTAGAGTTTTCTTACTTGTTAGCCCTGCATTTCATATTAAATGAACTGCGAAGTTCAATAAGCGCAGACAATTTAAATGTATAATTAGTTATTTAACTTAACAATAGGCAGTATAAGTTTAGTACTAGTTAAACAACATCTTAATACCAAAAAAATATTTTTTTTCCAACAAGGCAAATTATTGTAAGAGTGCCAAAAGACTTTGACTTTTCCGGTCATTTGCTCACTTGCTGAGCCTCAGCTCGCGAACAAAAAATTTTCCGCTCGCGAACAGATGCTCAGCAATAACGATCTACGCAAAAAACCCAAAAAACAACCCTCATGCGAAGACCGATTCAGGCATGAAAAAATCGCTCTTGCTCAGAGCGAGAGCGGAATATTTTCTATTTTTCGCACCTGCTCTGACTTTGAGCGTGACGAAAAAACGCTCAACTGTTATTTGCAAGCTCTGGTGGCGAGTTATTGGTTCAGAAGTTGTAGAATTTTCAGTTTTGATTTGCCACGCCTCCAGTGGCCGTAGACACATAATTTTCGGCATCTTCATAGAGTGGGTGTTCCGGAATGTAACTGTAAAGTTTGGATGCTTACATTCGAAAAATGCGAAAATCCAGGGTATTTTTTGTAAGTCACGCCTCTTTTGGGGCGTAACTGATATCCAATTTTGAAGCTTCTAGCATTAAAACTGTGGGAGATATAAGCTGATATTAGTTGTCATGCCCCCTGTCGGCCTAGATATATCCGCCATAACTTTTTGATTTTGGGATGTCCCGAATATATATACCAAGTCTCTATAACAGAATTAGTAAAATCACAATATATTCAGATCCGATTTGCCACGCCCCTAGTAGACGCGGCTATAAAATTTATAGGACCGTAACAGTAACCCACGTGCAAAATTTGGGCGTTCTAGCTTTAAAACTGTAGAAAATAGTTTGCCACGTCAATGGGCGTAGATATATTCGCAATAGTGAGTGTTCAATCCAAATCTCAGCTCTCTAGCTCTTCTAAAAGTAGTGTTTCTGAGATACAAGAAAAAGCATTTTCCGATCTGCCACGACCCTAGTGGGCGTACGGGAAAATCTTGACACTTTATCTGACGAGAGTACACACGAGTATATATTCAAAATTTCAAATCTCTAGCTTCAATAGCGTGGAAATGGCTTGCGCTCATACGGACAGACGGACAGACGGACTGACAGCATGACGGACATTGCACAAAACCTATATACCTATATCATTTCGTGAAAAATTATAAAAAACTATGTAGATAATGGTATGAACTGAGAGGACATTCGGGAGCAGCAATGATATGCCCAAAGTGGATACTAAGTCAGTGCACTGACCACTGCAGGGGTTAAAAGACGGAATTGAATAGGTTTTCACCATGAGTAATGACTATTTATGTCAATACATCAAAATATTTATGTATAATACACATTGAAAGTATATTAATAAAGCTACGGCTCACACCTGCTGCAATGTCAGAATCATCCGAATTAATGGAATAAAACGTGTGTATTAATCATAAAATCGAAGACGATGTATGGTTCTTAGCTTGAAGTCTCAAGAAAGCGATAATCTGGCGGAGCCACCTCCAGAAATCTGGACAGAAGCTAACAATGCTGCTCATCGTCTTTAGCCATCAGATTTTTAATACATATATTGACAGAAAGAAGCAGATATAATGATGGGGATTGATGGAAAACAAATAATTCTTATTACTATTATTTTGTTTTATTTATTTTAGTTATGCAACATATAAATGAAAGCAGTCAGAGGGTTACTTGAGCAATAACCGCAAAAAAAAAAGAACCAAAAAAAATTATTAAAACAATATATTGACATGATCACGCCCAACAAGTTTGATCAAAATCGTTACTCTAGAAAAAAAGTTATTAAACATTTAATTTCCCATAGCATTGCCATGCAAAGCAGCCAAAGAACAGCTGACGCACCGACTGGCGTTTGTGTGTGTGCGCGCCTGTGCGTGTGTGTGTAAGTTTGGCTTGTAATGAACGTACATATGCATGTGTATATAAAAGAAACGGAGAATGCACGGAATAGCGTTTCTTCGCAGGGTCCAGGGTATACCCTTGTCGAGCGGTCTCGACTAGAGTTTTCTTACTTGTTGAAACAAACTTGATCTGCGGACTCTATACAGGGGTCTACATAAAAAATTTGAAGTCTCTAGCTCTTATAGGTTCTGAGATCGACGCGTTCACACATACGGACGGACGGACGGACGGACGGACGGACGGATGGACGGACGGACGGACAAACAGACGGACAGGGTGTGATTATGTCATTTATATGTGTGTATGTGCCAAAGCACAAATTTATAGTTCTTAAAATACATGATTTATGTGTATGATTTATGTGTATGTCTTAAATAACACTAAATGCAAAATTTGAAGACTCTAGCTATAAAGATGAATTAAATAGAATTTTATAACTAAATGAAGATATCGGTTTTAATCGATAACATTAAAACGATGACAGTTATCGATTTTTTGAAACAAACTCGATCCAATCGTGCTATACACGAACATCCAAACAAAATTTTAAGTCTCTAGCTCTTATATCTTCTTATATCTACGGACAGACGGACAGGGCTAAATCGACTCGGCTTCTCTCCCTGATCAAGAATATATATGTATACTTTATGGGTCTGCCACGCCTCCTTCTGCCTGTTACATACACACAAAACATTCTACCCTGATTTCCCATTTTCAATGGGTTCAGGGTATAAAAAGCTAGAGGTCTGAAATTTTAAATGTATGTAAGTTACTCGTGTATACTATACGCAGTATAATTTTTTCAAAATCAGTTTCTGTACATTTTTTCGTTTTTGTGTATTTTTAAAGCTGGTGACTTCAAATTTGTAATGTATACATAGATTTTACAATTTTTGAATTTTGGACGCCCTTCACCTTAAATTGCAACCAAACAAACATCCAAAACATGTATTTCAAATTGTAGAGACTTGTGCTTAGGCAAATAAACACATATGAATGAAACGATCACGCTCTGAAAGTTTGATTCAAAACATTTAACTATCCATAACATTATCATACATTTAGCAGCCCAAGCGCAGTTGACTTGCACTAGTGCGTCATACGCCTGTGTGTATGTACATATGTATGTGTTGCTTGTAATGTACCTACATATACACTTGCCTGAAAAACTATGCGTACAGGATTAATGTGTGACTTTGATAGTGAGTTAATATGGTAAAAAAAAGATATATGATCAATATTGCATTTTTTAATGAATAATACATCAGTTTTAAACAATTTTCATAAATTTTTATTTTGTTATAATGAATTCTTATTTTTATACCCTGAACCCATTGAAAATGGGAATTCAGGGTATAATGTTTTTGTTGTGAGGCGTATGTATGTAACAGGCAGAAGGGGGCGTGGCAGACCCCATAAAGTATATATATTCTTGATCAGGATGACAAGCCAAGTTGAAATAGCCATGTCCGTCTGTCCGTCTGTCCGTCCGTCCGTCTGTCCGTCTGTCCGTATGTATGAACGCGTCGTTCTCAGAACCTATAAGAGCTAGAGACTTGAAATTTTTTATGTAGGTTCCTGTATAGCACGAAAAGATCGAGTTTGTTAAAAAAATCTATAGCTGTCTTAATTTTAATGTTATCGATTAAAAACGAAATCGATGCTCCGCTATATAATTATATATACTTCCTCTTTATAGCTAGAGTCTTCAAATTTTGCATTTAGTGTTATTTGAGCGTTACACAATTTCGGTTTTTGTTAAATTTTGGGTGCCACACCCCCTTCGCCTCAAATTTGTAAGTCCCGTATATCAAATACTACAGACTTGTGCTTTGGCACATATGTATATATATATGGATGACATGATCACGCCCAACAAGTTTGATCAAAATCGTTCGTCTAGAAAAAAGTTATTAAACATTTAATTTCCCATAACATTGCCATACAAAGCAGCCAAAGAACAGCTGACGCACCGACTTGCGCTTGTGTGTGATTGCGCCTGTGTATGTGTGTGTGTTGCTTGTAATGAACATATATATACTTGTGTATATTAAAGAAACGGGATATCTTGGAATTGCGGTTCTTCGCAAGGTTCAGGGTATACCTTAGTCGAGCGGTCTCGACAAGGGTTTTCTTACTTGTTAATTATTTTAAATCATAAAGAAACAACGAAAATTCAGTTAGAACTAGTAAGAGTGCTCTAGTCAAGACCGCTCGACTAGGAGTTTCCCTGAACCCTGCGAAGAACCGTTGTTCCTAAGAGCCGCTAACATTCACCGTTACTTTTATATGAATGCAGCAACACATACAGATACACACAGACGCACGCACAAGCACACTGTGCATTTTGACTCAGCAACTGAGCTCTGGCTGCAAGGCGCCGATAATAACAAATATTAAATTTTTATAACTTTTTTCGTAGACAACCGTTTTTGATCAAACTTGTTGGGCGTGATCATGACATTCATATGTATGTATGTGACAAAGATCACGTCTCTAGCAATTGAAATACGTGCTTTACAAATTTACGGTGAAGGGGGCGTGGCACCCAAAATAATTTGGTTTTTAATTGAGCTGTGATTGGTTGTTTGCATTTTGTAGCTTTAGAAGAACCGTTTTAGCGGGGCGCCAGCGTTCTGTCGCTGACGCCGAGTGTGGTTCGGTGGAAGACGCGCACAAGAATTGTGCGTCTCGAGTTCAGTTGAAGTTAGACCTTGAGTGCGACCGAAACTCGCTGCGCGAACGAGCTGAGTGAAGAAAATATTACTGCTCCGACATACAGTGGATAACATTAACATTCGGTTTTTATACTATTTCACGTAGTGATATAGTATATTGGTTTTGTGCAATGTCCGACATGCTGTCCGTCCGTCTGTCCGTCTGTCCGTATGAACGCAAACCATTTCGACGCTATTGAAGCTAGAGACTTGAAATTTGAAATATATACTCGTGTATACCCTCGTCTGATAAAGTGTCAAGATTTTCCCGATACGCCCACTAGGGGCGTGGCAAATCGGAAAATGCATTTTCCTGTATCTCAGAAACACTACTTCTAGAAGGGCTAGAGAGTTGAGATTTTAACTGAACACTCATGTCGACATCCCAACATCAAAAAGCTATGGCGGATATATCTACGCCCATTGGGGGCGTGGCAAATCGGGTCAAACTGTATCTTCTACAGTTTTAAAGCTAGAACGCCCAAATTTGGCACGTGGGTTACTGTTACGATCCTATAAAGATCGCCCAAAAAATTTTATGGCCACGCCTGCTAGGGGCGTAGTAAATCGGATCTGAATATATAGTGATTTTACTAGTTTCGTTATATTTTGAGCACTATTGATGCTAGAGACTTGAGACTTGGTATATATACTCGGGTTAACATCCCACGACCGATAAGCTATGGCGGATATATCTACGCCTTCAGGGGGCGTGGCAACAAATATCAGCTTATATCTCCCACAGTTTTAGTGCTAGAAGCTTCAAAATTGGATGCTAGGTTACTGGGGGCCTCCTCAATCTATCGACCCCAAAATTTATTGTTACGCCCCAAAAGGGGCGTGACATACAGAAAAATACACTGTAATTTTCGCATTTTTCGAATGTAAGCATCCAAACTTTGCACTTATATTCTTAAACGCCCACTCTATGCACATGCCAAAAATTATTTGTCTACGGCCACTGGGGGCGTGGCAATTCAAAACTGAAAAATCTGTAGCTTCTGAGCCAATAACGCGCCACATAATGACTTTGTGACCTTTGACCTTGTCTTTTGATTTGCCAAATTATATATATGTGTTTGAAAAGAATATTTTATTAATACAAAATAACTAAATAAAGAAAATGTAACAAAAATATCAACATGACCGCACCGGGGTTCGAGCCCACACCTCTACGCTCGCCAACGAACTTATGTATATCACATTTTCTGAGTTGCCACCTCTCTCATTTTGAGAGTTGCCACCTCTCTTATTTTGAGAGATGCCACATCTCTCGATTTAGGTGCGTGTTCTTGCTAAGGTAAGGCAATCGAGATAAATCGAGAGAGGTGGCATCTCTATGCTTCGATTCTAATTGAAACTGTCTGGCTACCTCCAATGAAAAGTTTTAATCTGCAGCTGATTTGAGCGGCGACAGTGGGGATTTAAGGTTAAATTTAAAAAAATGTAATGTGATAGATTCCCCTGTGTGCTGCTGGGGCGTGAAATAGTATTTCGCTGTCGGTTGCGTCCGACAGGAACGTTCTTACTTGTTTAGTTTTGCAACTTTGAACGCATGTGAAGTGTATAACACTAACCATACAATACATAGACATAACACGCAGAGCAATGAAATTCAGGGAATTCGTACAGTGATATTACAGTCCCATGTCGGCGATTTCGCCGTTTCGGCGAATTCGCTTTACTTTTTGCTGCGAGCAGCAGGTACTCTGTGACAAGAAAATCAGTGCTCTGTGAGCGTTCGTTCGGTACAGATGCTCAGCAATAACGATCTACGCAAAAAACCCAAAAAACAACCCTCATGCGAAGACCGATTCAGGCATGAAAAAATCGCTCTTGCTCAGAGCGAGAGCGGAATATTTTCTATTTTTCGCACCTGCTCTGACTTTGAGCGTGACGAAAAAACGCTCAACTGTTATTTGCAAGCTCTGGTGGCGAGTTATTGGTTCAGAAGTTGTAGAATTTTCAGTTTTGATTTGCCACGCCTCCAGTGGCCGTAGACACATAATTTTCGGCATCTTCATAGAGTGGGTGTTCCGGAATGTAACTGTAAAGTTTGGATGCTTACATTCGAAAAATGCGAAAATCCAGGGTATTTTTTGTAAGTCACGCCTCTTTTGGGGCGTAACTGATATCCAATTTTGAAGCTTCTAGCATTAAAACTGTGGGAGATATAAGCTGATATTAGTTGTCATGCCCCCTGTCGGCCTAGATATATCCGCCATAACTTTTTGATTTTGGGATGTCCCGAATATATATACCAAGTCTCTATAACAGAATTAGTAAAATCACAATATATTCAGATCCGATTTGCCACGCCCCTAGTAGACGCGGCTATAAAATTTATAGGACCGTAACAGTAACCCACGTGCAAAATTTGGGCGTTCTAGCTTTAAAACTGTAGAAAATAGTTTGCCACGTCAATGGGCGTAGATATATTCGCAATAGTGAGTGTTCAATCCAAATCTCAGCTCTCTAGCTCTTCTAAAAGTAGTGTTTCTGAGATACAAGAAAAAGCATTTTCCGATCTGCCACGACCCTAGTGGGCGTACGGGAAAATCTTGACACTTTATCTGACGAGAGTACACACGAGTATATATTCAAAATTTCAAATCTCTAGCTTCAATAGCGTGGAAATGGCTTGCGCTCATACGGACAGACGGACAGACGGACTGACAGCATGACGGACATTGCACAAAACCTATATACCTATATCATTTCGTGAAAAATTATAAAAAACTATGTAGATAATGGTATGAACTGAGAGGACATTCGGGAGCAGCAATGATATGCCCAAAGTGGATACTAAGTCAGTGCACTGACCACTGCAGGGGTTAAAAGACGGAATTGAATAGATTTTCACCATGAGTAATGCCTATTTATGTCAATACATCAAAATATTTATGTATAATACACATTGAAAGTATATTAATAAAGCTACGGCTCACACCTGCTGCAATGTCAGAATCATCCGAATTAATGGAATAAAACGTGTGTATTAATCATAAAATCGAAGACGATGTATGGTTCTTAGCTTGAAGTCTCAAGAAAGCGATAATCTGGCGGTGCCACCTCCAGAAATCTGGACAGAAGCTAACAATGCTGCTCATCGTCTTTAGCCATCAGATTTTTAATACATATATTGACAGAAAGAAGCAGATATAATGATGGGGATTGATGGAAAACAAATAATTCTTATTACTATTATTTTGTTTTATTTATTTTAGTTATGCAACATATAAATGAAAGCAGTCAGAGGGTTACTTGAGCAATAACCGCAAAAAAAAGAACCAAAAAAAATTATTAAAACAATATATTGACATGATCACGCCCAACAAGTTTGATCAAAATCGTTACTCTAGAAAAAAAGTTATTAAACATTTAATTTCCCATAGCATTGCCATGCAAAGCAGCCAAAGAACAGCTGACGCACCGACTGGCGTTTGTGTGTGTGCGCGCCTGTGCGTGTGTGTGTAAGTTTGGCTTGTAATGAACGTACATATGCATGTGTATATAAAAGAAACGGAGAATGCACGGAATAGCGTTTCTTCGCAGGGTCCAGGGTATACCCTTGTCGAGCGGTCTCGACTAGAGTTTTCTTACTTGTTGAAACAAACTTGATCTGCGGACTCTATACAGGGGTCTACATAAAAAATTTGAAGTCTCTAGCTCTTATAGGTTCTGAGATCGACGCGTTCACACATACGGACGGACGGACGGACGGACGGACGGACGGATGGACGGACGGACGGACAAACAGACGGACAGGGTGTGATTATGTCATTTATATGTGTGTATGTGCCAAAGCACAAATTTATAGTTCTTAAAATACATGATTTATGTGTATGATTTATGTGTATGTCTTAAATAACACTAAATGCAAAATTTGAAGACTCTAGCTATAAAGATGAATTAAATAGAATTTTATAACTAAATGAAGATATCGGTTTTAATCGATAACATTAAAACGATGACAGTTATCGATTTTTTGAAACAAACTCGATCCAATCGTGCTATACACGAACATCCAAACAAAATTTTAAGTCTCTAGCTCTTATATCTTCTTATATCTACGGACAGACGGACAGGGCTAAATCGACTCGGCTTCTCTCCCTGATCAAGAATATATATGTATACTTTATGGGTCTGCCACGCCTCCTTCTGCCTGTTACATACACACAAAACATTCTACCCTGATTTCCCATTTTCAATGGGTTCAGGGTATAAAAAGCTAGAGGTCTGAAATTTTAAATGTATGTAAGTTACTCGTGTATACTATACGCAGTATAATTTTTTCAAAATCAGTTTCTGTACATTTTTTCGTTTTTGTGTATTTTTAAAGCTGGTGACTTCAAATTTGTAATGTATACATAGATTTTACAATTTTTGAATTTTGGACGCCCTTCACCTTAAATTGCAACCAAACAAACATCCAAAACATGTATTTCAAATTGTAGAGACTTGTGCTTAGGCAAATAAACACATATGAATGAAACGATCACGCTCTGAAAGTTTGATTCAAAACATTTAACTATCCATAACATTATCATACATTTAGCAGCCCAAGCGCAGTTGACTTGCACTAGTGCGTCATACGCCTGTGTGTATGTACATATGTATGTGTTGCTTGTAATGTACCTACATATACACTTGCCTGAAAAACTATGCGTACAGGATTAATGTGTGACTTTGATAGTGAGTTAATATGGTAAAAAAAAGATATATGATCAATATTGCATTTTTTAATGAATAATACATCAGTTTTAAACAATTTTCATAAATTTTTATTTTGTTATAATGAATTCTTATTTTTATACCCTGAACCCATTGAAAATGGGAATTCAGGGTATAATGTTTTTGTTGTGAGGCGTATGTATGTAACAGGCAGAAGGGGGCGTGGCAGACCCCATAAAGTATATATATTCTTGATCAGGATGACAAGCCAAGTTGAAATAGCCATGTCCGTCTGTCCGTCTGTCCGTCCGTCCGTCTGTCCGTCTGTCCGTATGTATGAACGCGTCGTTCTCAGAACCTATAAGAGCTAGAGACTTGAAATTTTTTATGTAGGTTCCTGTATAGCACGAAAAGATCGAGTTTGTTAAAAAAATCTATAGCTGTCTTAATTTTAATGTTATCGATTAAAAACGAAATCGATGCTCCGCTATATAATTATATATACTTCCTCTTTATAGCTAGAGTCTTCAAATTTTGCATTTAGTGTTATTTGAGCGTTACACAATTTCGGTTTTTGTTAAATTTTGGGTGCCACACCCCCTTCGCCTCAAATTTGTAAGTCCCGTATATCAAATACTACAGACTTGTGCTTTGGCACATATGTATATATATATGGATGACATGATCACGCCCAACAAGTTTGATCAAAATCGTTCGTCTAGAAAAAAGTTATTAAACATTTAATTTCCCATAACATTGCCATACAAAGCAGCCAAAGAACAGCTGACGCACCGACTTGCGCTTGTGTGTGATTGCGCCTGTGTATGTGTGTGTGTTGCTTGTAATGAACATATATATACTTGTGTATATTAAAGAAACGGGATATCTTGGAATTGCGGTTCTTCGCAAGGTTCAGGGTATACCTTAGTCGAGCGGTCTCGACAAGGGTTTTCTTACTTGTTAATTATTTTAAATCATAAAGAAACAACGAAAATTCAGTTAGAACTAGTAAGAGTGCTCTAGTCAAGACCGCTCGACTAGGAGTTTCCCTGAACCCTGCGAAGAACCGTTGTTCCTAAGAGCCGCTAACATTCACCGTTACTTTTATATGAATGCAGCAACACATACAGATACACACAGACGCACGCACAAGCACACTGTGCATTTTGACTCAGCAACTGAGCTCTGGCTGCAAGGCGCCGATAATAACAAATATTAAATTTTTATAACTTTTTTCGTAGACAACCGTTTTTGATCAAACTTGTTGGGCGTGATCATGACATTCATATGTATGTATGTGACAAAGATCACGTCTCTAGCAATTGAAATACGTGCTTTACAAATTTACGGTGAAGGGGGCGTGGCACCCAAAATAATTTGGTTTTTAATTGAGCTGTGATTGGTTGTTTGCATTTTGTAGCTTTAGAAGAACCGTTTTAGCGGGGCGCCAGCGTTCTGTCGCTGACGCCGAGTGTGGTTCGGTGGAAGACGCGCACAAGAATTGTGCGTCTCGAGTTCAGTTGAAGTTAGACCTTGAGTGCGACCGAAACTCGCTGCGCGAACGAGCTGAGTGAAGAAAATATTACTGCTCCGACATACAGTGGATAACATTAACATTCGGTTTTTATACTATTTCACGTAGTGATATAGTATATTGGTTTTGTGCAATGTCCGACATGCTGTCCGTCCGTCTGTCCGTCTGTCCGTATGAACGCAAACCATTTCGACGCTATTGAAGCTAGAGACTTGAAATTTGAAATATATACTCGTGTATACCCTCGTCTGATAAAGTGTCAAGATTTTCCCGATACGCCCACTAGGGGCGTGGCAAATCGGAAAATGCATTTTCCTGTATCTCAGAAACACTACTTCTAGAAGGGCTAGAGAGTTGAGATTTTAACTGAACACTCATGTCGACATCCCAACATCAAAAAGCTATGGCGGATATATCTACGCCCATTGGGGGCGTGGCAAATCGGGTCAAACTGTATCTTCTACAGTTTTAAAGCTAGAACGCCCAAATTTGGCACGTGGGTTACTGTTACGATCCTATAAAGATCGCCCAAAAAATTTTATGGCCACGCCTGCTAGGGGCGTAGTAAATCGGATCTGAATATATAGTGATTTTACTAGTTTCGTTATATTTTGAGCACTATTGATGCTAGAGACTTGAGACTTGGTATATATACTCGGGTTAACATCCCACGACCGATAAGCTATGGCGGATATATCTACGCCTTCAGGGGGCGTGGCAACAAATATCAGCTTATATCTCCCACAGTTTTAGTGCTAGAAGCTTCAAAATTGGATGCTAGGTTACTGGGGGCCTCCTCAATCTATCGACCCCAAAATTTATTGTTACGCCCCAAAAGGGGCGTGACATACAGAAAAATACACTGTAATTTTCGCATTTTTCGAATGTAAGCATCCAAACTTTGCACTTATATTCTTAAACGCCCACTCTATGCACATGCCAAAAATTATTTGTCTACGGCCACTGGGGGCGTGGCAATTCAAAACTGAAAAATCTGTAGCTTCTGAGCCAATAACGCGCCACATAATGACTTTGTGACCTTTGACCTTGTCTTTTGATTTGCCAAATTATATATATGTGTTTGAAAAGAATATTTTATTAATACAAAATAACTAAATAAAGAAAATGTAACAAAAATGTCAACATGACCGCACCGGGGTTCGAGCCCACACCTCTACGCTCGCCAACGAACTTATGTATATCACATTTTCTGAGTTGCCACCTCTCTCATTTTGAGAGTTGCCACCTCTCTTATTTTGAGAGATGCCACATCTCTCGATTTAGGTGCGTGTTCTTGCTAAGGTAAGGCAATCGAGATAAATCGAGAGAGGTGGCATCTCTATGCTTCGATTCTAATTGAAACTGTCTGGCTACCTCCAATGAAAAGTTTTAATCTGCAGCTGATTTGAGCGGCGACAGTGAGGATTTAAGGTTAAATTTAAAAAAATGTAATGTGATAGATTCCCCTGTGTGCTGCTGGGGCGTGAAATAGTATTTCGCTGTCGGTTGCGTCCGACAGGAACGTTCTTACTTGTTTAGTTTTGCAACTTTGAACGCATGTGAAGTGTATAACACTAACCATACAATACATAGACATAACACGCAGAGCAATGAAATTCAGGGAATTCGTACAGTGATATTACAGTCCCATGTCGGCGATTTCGCCGTTTCGGCGAATTCGCTTTACTTTTTGCTGCGAGCAGCAGGTACTCTGTGACAAGAAAATCAGTGCTCTGTGAGCGTTCGTTCGGTAGTGGTCCATATGTATACAAAGCCCTTCTATGCAACCATGTATGCTTATTTTCTGATCTCTTCTCTCTCATATATTCTTATTATCTGCTCTCTTCTCTCTCGAATATATATATGTAAGAGCTCACCAGCAGCAGCACACCAAAATTGAAATTTCGCTGAGGCTTCATTTCTTCTCTTGCGACAGTATAGTATACCAAACTTTTGAAAGTGTTTGTCATGCCCATGCAAAATGTTGACATTTTTATTATTATTTATGAGAAGGGTATGGATGTGTGAGGCTCATACGAAGAATATGTTTTGCGACGAGCATGCACACACACTATCAGTACTTACCGTTACAGCAGCTCACATGTATGAGCATTTCAAGTGTTTTTTATCCAACTCTGTATTGGGTTTCCGCCAAACCATTGTCTTCCCATCGCTTCCAAATAAATTAAACTTACTTTCGTCCAAGAAAATGACATCATCCCATCATCCAAAATCCTTATCGGAGTGATCTTGTGCAAATTCCAGCCTTTTTTCCTGTTGCGCTCACACAGCAAAGGTTTTTTCCTTGCAACTCGGCCGTTGTACCCTTGTTTATTTAAGGTACACCTAATGGTCTGCGCTGAGACTGTTTTCCCATGATCGGCAAAAAGTTCAGCAGTCAATTTGAATTTTCCTCACAATTTGAGACTCTTCTCTCTCAGTCAACTTTTTGGGCTGTCCTTTTTGCTTAATAGATGCGATTCTCATTCGCGATCACTCGCTTGATGAGTAAAGACGTGTTAGCGGACAAAAAATCAAAAAGTTTTTTGTACAACTTATCAGCTTCGTTTCGTTGCTGCAGAGCTTGCGGTAAATCTGCAAAGTTGCTACAAAAAACAAGTAAGAGTGCTCTAGTCGAGACTGCTTGACAAAGAGATCCCTTGAACCATGCGAACAACTGCGGTTCCTAAGAGCCGCTAACATTCTCCGTTACTTTTATATGTATGTACATACGTAGCAAGCAATACATACACACACACAGACGCACGCACAAGCACACACACAGACACAGGCACAAGCACACAATCTGCTAACTGTGCATTATGACTCATCAGCTTCGCTGCTGCAGCAAGACGCCGATAATATGAGATATTAAGTGTTTAATAACTTTTTCTAGTCAAACGATTTTGATCAAATTTGTTGGGCGTGATCATGACAATTATAAGTATGTATGTGCCAAAGCGCAAGTCTCTAGTACTTGAAATACGTGATTTAGCAATTTGAGGCGAAGGGGCAATTTGAGGGCGTGACATCCAAAGTTTAACAAAAACCGAAATTGCAGACGGCTCAAATAACACTAAATGCAAAATTGGAAGACTCTAACTATAAAGATGAATTAAATAGAATTTTATAACTAAATGAAGATGTCGGTTTTTAATCGATAACATTAAAACGATGATAGTTATCGAATATTTGAAACAAACTCGATCGAATCGTGATATACACGAACTTCCAAAAAAAATTTAAAGTCTCTAGCTTTTATATCTTCTGAGATCGACGCGTTCAAACATACGGACAGACGGACAGACGGACGGACGGACAGACGGACAGGGCTAAATTGACTCGGCTTCTCTCCCTGATCAAGAAAATATATAAAGCGATTGAGCCAAAGTCATATATTATTAAACCTAGGCGGAACGACATTGGTGTCATGACACAATCCAGCGAGGATTATCGTGCTTTTATAAGCAACTTCTCCAAAGTGAAGCTGGAATTTCACTTTTACCAACTCAAGGAGGACAAACCATTCAGGGTTTGCCTCAAAGGCATACATTCGAGCACCGAAATCCAACAATTAAGAGAAGAGCTAGAGGCAAAAGGTCACAAAGTGACAAACGTACACAGCCCGCTAAGTCGCATCGACCGAACTCCGCTTAACATATTTTTTGTTGACGTTGTTCAGGCCCCAAACAACAAGCAAATTTTGGGTCTGCGGATTATTTGCAGGCAACGCTGCCTCGCAAATTCAACGATCTCACCCAATGCCACCGCTGTCTGCAGTTTGGACACACACAGCGATATTGCCACAGAGCCCCCAGGTGTGTGATATGTGCCGGCAAACATGCGTCTAAGGATTGCACTAGGGATAAGGACCAAGCCCCCACTTGCGTTCATTGTGAGCTACAGCATCCCGCTAACTACAAGGGATGCTTAGTATACAAGCGATTGCTCAAGCTGCAGAGTCCAGTGCAAAAGCGCAATCCAGCACAGCCTCCCAATTCAGAAACAGCCCGTTCTGCCCAACGCCAGCCGAATAAATTCAGCACGAGCATTCCAACGAATGGTGTATCGTATGCGCAGGCTACACGAGGTGAAAGACCTCAAACTAGTAGACATATTAACGACACGATATTTGCTTAGATACTACAACAACAACAGCACCAGTTTGATGTGATTCAGACTCAGATGAAAGCCATGCGAGAGCCACAAAGTCAATAGGCAAACTGACTGACTAGCCTAATGGCTATCTTAAGCAAACTTAGCTCCAAATAATGGCTCTACGAGTGGGCATCTGGAACGCCAATGGACTGAGCAATAAGACTCAGGAATTGTCTGTATTCCTTTCTGGAAAGCAGATAGATATTATGCCCATATCAGAGACACAAGAATTTTCTGGTACGAGCACTATCAAGCCTACGGAGGAGGAGCTAACAGATATGGTGGATCCTCGATCCTTATAAGTTCAAGGATTGAGCATACACCACAACTCCCAGTCTCGAGTGCATTAATGGAAGTCTCCAGCATAAGCTTTTGCAACAAAGGATGGGCAAAACCATTATTGGCGGAGACTGCAACGGTTGGCATCCATTCTGGGGCAGAAATAGTGCTAATCCGCGAGGAGAAGCCATATTTGAGGCGATATACAACGCTAGGTTCAGCGTACTGTCGACTGGAGCACCTACTCGCTACCCACTTAATGGACACAGGCCATCAGCAGCATATAGAGGTATCAACGATCGGCAGCTGAGCATCAGAGCGGCAAATAAATGAATATGAAAACAAGTAAGAAAACTCTAGTCGAGACCGCTCGACTAGGGTATACCCTACACCCTATGAAGAACCGCTATTCCAAGCATTCTTTGTTTCTTTTATATACACATGCATATGTACGTTCATTACAAGCAAAACATACACACACGCACAGGCGCACGCACACACACATGCCATGCTTTGCATGGCAATGCTATGGGAAATTAAATGTTTAATAACTTTTTTTCCAGACAAAACGATATCAAATACTAAAGACTTGTGCTTTGGCACATACATACATATGGATGATATGATCACGCCCAACAAGTTTGATCAAAATCGTTGCTTTAGAAAAAAAGTTATTAAACATATAATTTCCAAAGAACAGCTGACTCAGCGACTTGCGTTTGTGTGTGTGTGCGCCTGTGCGTGTGTGTATGTTTGGCTTGTAATGAACAAGAGAGAGTTCTCAGTTGAAAGTTTCAGACGTGTTTTTTTGTTCTCCGTGGCTTTTATTTTTGTTTCGTGATTTTTTTAAAATATAAAATCGCGTTCACTGTTGATTTTGGTTTTTTACCATTAGTCACTGTTGTGCATTTGTGCAAGGAGTAATCTGCGTTGTTTTTTATTTATTTTATCTTATTTTTGTGAAGTGCTTAGAACTTGGATCTGTGCAGCGTCGGTAATTTTTGATTTTACTTGCATTCTGCATTCTTCTTTTGCTTTATCGCTTGCTCTCAGTTTTTTTGGTGTGTGCAATCAGCTGTTTTTGTTGTTGTGAGTATATTCTCTCAACGCTTTAACCCTCTCTTTGCTTTGCGCTTGTTTCATTGCCTTTATCTAAACTCACGTTTTGTTTGTGAGTCGCTCTCTATACACATTAATCTCTCTTTAGCTTGCGCTCTTTTCTTTTCCTTGTGTTTCTAATCTTTTGTTTTAGTTTCTTTAAGACCAATTGCCAATATGACCTGTTGCAAAAAAACTTGCTCAGTGCGGCAATCTTCTGATTCTTCACAAATGCAATTCATTAATTGCTG
The DNA here is from genome assembly GCA_035047545.1 of Drosophila paranaensis. Classification (NCBI taxonomy): domain Eukaryota; kingdom Metazoa; phylum Arthropoda; class Insecta; order Diptera; family Drosophilidae; genus Drosophila; species Drosophila paranaensis. The sequence continues at coordinate 48,358 of JAWNPL010000016.1, forward strand.
GTTGTGTGAGAATATGATGCACAGTAAATGTGCTGGCCTTACAGGGCGGGATTATGATAAGGTCATGTCCACTGCTAAAATTGGTTGTGGCGGCTTACGGTGGTCTTGTCCTAGTTGTTTGGAGAAACAAATAAATTTTTCAAAAATGTTTAATTCGGTGCGGGTTCAATTTTTAAAACTTAATAAAATATCTAAACAGTTATCTAGTGAACTAGATGCTGGTGATAAATTATTAAATCAATATGATTTTGAATCATCTCAAGGTGAGACGTTGACGGACTCTCAGTTGGTACCACCTTCTATACCTTTGTCTCCAAATTTATTAGCGCCTTCTACACCTTGTTCAGACTCTCTTGCGATTCCACCATCTGGTAGTGTGTCAGGGACACCAGTAGTGGATATCCCAGAGTCTTTACTAATTCCAGCCCCGTTATCTCCATCTGTTGCTCATACTACGAACAACTCTCTGGCCATTTCTCCCACACTTACTATACCTACTTTATCTGTCGTCTCTCCCCGAAAGCAAGTTTTCTTATCAAGGCTTTCATCTGACACGACATGTGAAGCTGTTTCCGCTTTTATTTCTAGTAAATCAAATGCTAAAGTCTCTATATCAAAGTTCAATTTTGCAACTCCTCGTGAAATTGCTTCTTTTAATATCAACGTTTCATCTGAATTCTTCACAACGATTTGTGACGCTAAGTTTTGGCCTCCTCACGTAGTTGTGCATGAATTTAAGCATAAGAGTCGAACTAGGCTGTCTCCGGTTTTGCTAAACCCTTCCTCGGTACAATCTTCATCCAACATTGTGCCAAAAAACTAATCACAATTCAACCTTCTTCACAGATTTCCTTAATTTATCAAAACGTTCGTGGTCTGAATTCTAAGCTCAAAAGTCTCTTTTTGAGTAGTTTCAGTGTTCGTTTTGACATTATTGCCCTGACTGAAACGTGGTTAAGCCCGAATGTTTATAATAGTGAGATTCTCTCGAACGATTTCACTATTTACAGACATGATCGACGGACTCGTAGAGGTGGAGGTGTCTTATTGGGCGTTAAATCTTATATACTTTCTGAATCTTTTATTTTTTCAGCATCTCATGATATTGAGATAGTTGCTGTTAAACTTAATCTTAAATCTTGCTCCCTCTTTATTACTTGTTCATATTGTTCACACCACAGGGTGATCAGGGGGAACCAACAGCTGAGGTTTTTATGGTGGCAGAAGGCGGGCACACTGGAATGGGTGACCGGCACTTCTATGCAGATCGCCATTACTATTTGATATACTTTTTGTGCTTCGACTTGCTTGTAACGCGCCAAAAGGCTGCGCCTCCATTTTCAATAAAGTTTTATTACCGCTCACCCACCATAAATCGCGCTTTGTCTTCGTTACCGCGATCCACCGCCCAGAGTGTGAGAAGATACTGGCAGCCGCCAACACTTATTCAGGCCAGTCCGCCCTACTACAAACATTGGTCCTTCGAGCCGGATCTCCTTCCGCTCCTCCAGCTTGCATCGGTGGAAAGAACCCGATAAGTATAGATATTCTCACTCTCCTATAAGTTACACACACACGTAAAGGTGCGAGGTTTCCCGCTCTTCCATAGCGACCTGCGCATCTTTAGCACAAGTGTACATACATACATACCTGACCTGCCTCAAGGTTCCACGGTATAAGTTCTCTATAATGTCCACTGAACCATCCAAGGTTGATAAGAAGTCCGCTAGCCTTACGGTTCCAAGTCCCACAGACACTTCGTCCGAAACTCCGTCGAAGCCTCGTCCAGTGCTAACCAAGCGCACTCCCATTCGTGCCTCTACAGCGACCTCTCGTAGCCACAGCGGGTCTCCAACTTCTCGTCCTCTCACTTCCTAATCCTCGCAAGAGCATCTCTCCGACTCCGACGGTAGTCGTGACTGAGCCGGGTTTTCCCATACTCACTCGGTCCTCTTCTCAACAGCTCAGAGAACGTTCCAATATGTCACTTTCCGACTTTATTGCGACATGCGACGCCTTGACGATGTTCGAGGCTCGCGAAAGTGAGGCTCTAAATGACGAGAGTCCCCTATATTCTATAAAAATGCACTTAGAGCAGCTGAAGTCGCTTTGGGCGAATGTGGAATCGGAATATACTCGCTGCCACAGGGCCTTCAGTGCCCAAAACCTTGAAGAGAGTCAGATGATGTTAAGCACTATCAAGGCCAAGCACGAATACTGCTATATGATATACGTGCGATGCGGAACTCTTTCGGGGAACGCATCGAGCAGATATCGGCTCAGACGGTTCCCACTCCAGCTAGGCCTCCGACTTCCCAAGGCCATCGACTGCCTCCATGTGAGGTCGAGATTTTCGAAGGCGACAGCCTTGCGTGGCCAACATTCCGCGATTTGTTCTCTGCGATATACATTCACAATCCGTGTCTGGCAGAAGTTGAGAAACTCTACCACCTTAACTCCAAAACCCGCGGGGAAGCCAGAACTATCGTCTCAAAGTCCCCATTAACGAATGAGGGCTTTCAGTCCGCGTGGGACAATCTCACTGCGCGGTACGAAAATGATCGACTGTTGATCATGACGCAAGCCAAACAACTGCTCCAAATTCCCATAGTTGCGCAGGAATCAGGCAAGTCCTTGCGCGAGTTGCAGACGGCTTTTCAAGGAAGCTTGACTGCCTTAGAGCGCTCGGGGGCTAGTACAGAGAATTGGGATATTCTTCTTATAGCAATCTGTACGAGCAAGCTACCCAAATCAACTATCCTGTTGTGGGAGCAATCCGTCCCGAATAAGACTGCAGTTTCATCCTGGGATGACCTGAATCGTTTTCTGACGGATCGCTATCGCGTGCTTGAGGCAACTGAGGATCATAAGTCGATTCCAGGTGCTCAAGTCGTACCGTCTGTGTCCCGAAAGCCCGCCGCCACCGTGAGAGTCCAGGCATACCCAACGAAGACTTATGTTAAAACGGCATCCTGTAGGCTTTGTAACAAAGAGAATCATCCGATCCGTGTCTGCCCCAATTTTCTGGACATGTCCGTCACAAAGAGAGCCGAGATAATAAGGCTTCAGAGTTTATGCTTGAACTGCTTCGCTCGGGGTCATCAAGCTCGGGACTGCTCCAGTGCGCATAATTGTCACATCTGCAAGGAGCGCCATCACACCCAGTTGCACTCCAGCAACGAGTCCGCCACCTTAAATTCAATGTCGCAGCCATCCAACTCGCACGAACGTCCATCGACGTCTATCCCACCCTCGAATGCGCAAAGCTACCTTGCGGCCACTCCAGGTCGGGGTCTCCTAGGCACCGCGATCGTAACGCTCAACCATCGGGGTGAAGAATTTCATGTCCGAGCATTGATCGATTCCGGAGCCGACTCCACCTTCCTGTCCGAGAGGGTTTTCAATTTGGTCCAACCTCCGTTCCGTCATACCAACGCAGCAGTTTCTGGCATGGGACAAAGCGACGGGGGTAGTGTAAAAAAGGAGTGTCTTCTGAAACTGCCCCCCCCTGGTAACAGGAAAATTCAGGTGGAGGCTCTGGCCTTAGTCGTCCCCAAGCTGACAGGGGATCCAAGCTGACAGGGGCGTCCACTGGCTGACCCGCACTACAATAGGCCAGCTCCAATTGAGATGATGATTGGGGTGGATCTCTTCCCGCATATTCTTGGGGAACGGATCAAAAAGGACATGGGTGGCGAGTTCGTCGGTCTAGAGACCATTTTTGGTTGGGTGTTGTGCGGGCCAATACTAGCCGATTCATCAAGGCCTCGCCAAGCACTCATTGCTCGATCGGGAGGGCCTGAGGTGAAACTTGATGCGCTGCTCACCAAGTTTTGGGAGGTGGAAGATCTTCCGGCAAAGCCGAAAAAAGGAGCAGACGTCCTTTGTGAAGAAGTTTTCCAGGAGACGACCAGAAGGAGAAAGGATGGTCGATATGTAGTTTCTCTACCATTCAAAGATCCGAATAGTGTAGACTTGACTCACTCCAGACCGATCGCTTTAGCTCAATTCCTGAGGAATGAGGCGCGGCTGCAGAGGAACCCGCCTTTAAAAGCCCGTTATGACGCTGTGTTGCAGGAGTATGTCGATTTGGCCAAAGTATCCGGTCTCCAAGAGAGAGGTCCTGTCCCATATAGCGAAGCTCTTCGATCCAGCAGGGTGGCTGGCTCCCTTCGTGATTCGGGCTAAGGTGTTCATGCAGCAAATCTGGCTAACGGAACTTGGATGGGACGACGCCCTTACCCCGTCCCTATTACTTCAGTGGCATGATTTTCTACAGGATTATCCGGGTCTTAGCCGGCTACGCATCCCCAGATGGTTAGAGATCCGACCTGACCTAAAATGGGACCTACATGGCTTTTGCGATGCTTCTCAGAAAGCCTACGGAGCAGCTCTCTACGCGCGAGTCCAGCATAAGGACCATGTGAGTGTCCATCTCTTGACCGCTAAAACGAGAGTGGCTCCAGTCAAAACTGTTTCGTTGCCACGACTGGAGCTCTGCGGCGCGGTGTTGTTAGCCGACTTGTATGCGGCAGTGATTCCGGAGCTCCCAATACAGCCGACATCTTCCCAATTCTGGACTGATTCCACCATCGTGTTGGCCTGGCTTAATAAACCTCCATGTAGCTGGGCTACGTTCGTGGCAAACCGCGTGTCCAGCATCTCCCAGAGTACCAGCGGCCACAGTTGGTCTCATGTTAGGTCCGAGGATAATCCATCGGATCTTGCGAGCCGAGGCGTCTCCGCTGATGACTTGGCTGTCCGTACGTTATGGTGGCATGGACCTGATTGGCTCCGGCAAACTCCCGAATGTTGGCCAGCTTCTCTCTGCGATGTCCCGGACACGCAACTGGAGCAGCGGGTCCACTGTCACACCGTCACATCCACGCCTAAAGACGACTACAGCGGTCGGTTTTCAGACTACGGGCGAGCATTAAGGGTCACCGCATATGTCCGGCGGCTCGTCGCCCCAAAGGCTGCGAGGCCTTCCACGGTGCAACTCAGCAAGGACGAGTTGCTTTCCTCAGAACAGATTCTTGTACGGCTCGCTCAGAAGCAGAAGTACGCTGCTGAAATCCGAGCACTCTCCGAAAAACGGACTATTCCGCCTTCAAGCTCCTTGTTAAACTTAAACCCCTATCTCGATCAATACGGCATCCTTCGCTCATGCGGGCGGCTGCGAGCGGCAGAGTCCCTGAGCTACGACGAACGTCACCCCATCCTACTCCCATACGACGCCCATTTCACGCGTTTGCTGGTCCAATTCGCCCATCGCATCACACTGCACGGTGGCAGCCAGCTGATGGTGCGCTATTTGCGTACGAAGTTCTGGATTCCGAGGATCAAGAACTTGATCAAAGCCCATTTGCAGGGATGCAAGACTTGCGTCATTTTCCGGCGCCGTCAACAGACGCAAATGATGGGAGACCTTCCTCGAGAGCGAATCACATTTTCCAGGCCCTTTACGCACACCGGGATCGATTTCGCAGGACCTTTCGAAATCAAAAACTATACCGGGCGAGCTTGTCTCATCACAAAGGGGTACGTCTGCGTCTTCGTGTGTTTCAGCACCAGAGCGATTCACTTGGAGGCGACATCCGATCTCACTACGGAGAAGTTTCTGGCGGCTTTCTCACGGTTTGTGGCCAGAAGACGATGCCCACAGCGCATCTATTCCGATAACGGAAAAACATTCGTTGGAGCATCCAAGGCGCTAGAAAGAGACTTTCTAGCTGCTACCAAGCAATGCGTCGTGCAGACCTTTCCTCAGCATATCCTGTCTTGGCATTTCATTCCCCCCAGTGCTCCCCACATGGGCGGGTTATGGGAGGCGGGAGTCAAGAGCTTTAAGGCCTTATTCTACAAGGCCACGTCTACCATCAAGTACACGTTCGAGGAATTGTCCACTCTGCTCTGTCGAATAGAAGCATGCCCAACTCTCGTCCCATCTCCCCTTTGAGTGAGGATCCAACGGACCTCTTAGCATTGAGCCCCGGGCACTTCCTGGTCGGAGGCCCCCTCGTATCTATTGCAGAGCCTGAGATCCATGCTGAGCCCATGTCCTTGATCAATCGGTGGCAGCGTTTGAAGGCAATCCATCACGGCTTTTGCCGCCGCTGGAAGGACGAATACGTGAAGGAGCTCCACAAGCGGAATAAATGGAAAACGCCAACTCGCTGCCTTCAGATGGGTGACTTGGTCATCATTTCAGAGGACAACCTGCCACCTACCGAATGGCGCTTGCCGAAGCTCAGAGGGATGTCGTCGGTGTGGTCAATCCCACCACTCACTTCTCCTCATGGCGGATCGACCTTCTCGGCGCGGATCGCCAGTTCCCCACTGTGATCACCGCCGTCCCAGATCTCCTAGGCGGCGATCGGTCGAATCCTCCGATCGCCTGGCGTCAGTCACAGCATCGCAGGCGCCCACACTAGCGTCGCTCCTCCAATCCAGGACGACGACGCTGATGCCCACCGCGTTGATCCGGATCGGTGACGGGACGAAACAATTTGAGACCCGAGCGCTGCTGAACGCTTGCGCCCCTGTGAGCCTAATCAATGGCTCGTTTGCCAAGGCCCTCGGACTGGCTGTCACTCGGGTCGGGGACGACAAAGCTTGCTCAGCTGTAATTGAGTCCAAGAGCGACTCGGCTCTTCGGAAGGCGCTCATGCTCAAGGTGGAGCCCGATCTGTGCATCCGCACGCCTAACCGCGAAGCTCCCGAGACGGTGGGAGGGAAGTTCTCCACACTCGTCTTGGCGGATCCGACCTTCTACCGGCCTGGGTCTATCTCCGTGGTTCTGGGTGCAGACCTCTATCCTGAGGTCATCCAACCGGGTTGTGTGTCTGCCCACCACGGCACACCCGCCGCCCAAAGCACGCTGTTCGGTTGGGTAATTTCCGGCTCCTGCGGCGTCTAAGTGCTCCAGAACGCTGCCGTTCCCTATCCTACCATATGGCCAGTGTGGCAATTGCAACTTGTTGCAAAGGGGGGCGGCATGTTCACACCACAGGGTGATCAGGGGGAACCAACAGCTGAGGTTTTTATGGTGGCAGAAGGCGGGCACACTGGAATGGGTGACCGGCAGTTCTATGCAGATCGCCATTACTATTTGATATACTTTTTGTGCTTCGACTTGCTTGTAACGCGCCAAAAGGCTGCGCCTCCATTTTCAATAAAGTTTTATTACCGCTCACCCACCAAAAATCGCGCTTTGTCTTCGTTACCGCGATCCACCGCCCAGAGTGTGAGAAGATACTGGCAGCCGCCAACACTTATTCAGGCCAGTCCGCCCTACTACAAACACATATATTCCCCCCACTTCTGATTTTCAAGTTTATGCGCAACATATGACTTGCATTAAAGAATTTATGGACACGTGAAGGGTAACGATTTCTTTCTGGTGTTAGGCGACTTTAATATACCGAACACTTCTTGGATCTCTAATCCTAGTTCAAGTTCCCTTATTCCTACAATTGATCATTTTTTCTTTGATGAATTACTTTCTATTTCTATGTCTCAGATGAATGCAATCTCAAATCATCTGAATCGATGGCTTGATCTGGTTTTTATTAATGATGACTCTTGCATTAATGTTTCCAGATCATCCCCTTTTTGTTTACCTGAGGATATTTATCATCCTACATTGGAGGTATCTCTGACCCTAAGTTCACCTCCAATTTCTGAACCTACTCCATCTAAACGTCGTTGTTACGTTAAGTGCAACTTTGCTTTGCTTAACCAACTTATTAGTGCAACAGATTGGTCTACGTTATATGATTCTGTTGATGTTAATTGTGCATCAACTATTTTCTATAACATTTTAAACTCTCTTATTGATGAGTGTGTTCCTATGTGTCTCCCTGTGCCTTTTTCTAATAAACCTCCATGGTTTACTCAGTCGCTTTCTAATTTAAGAAACATTAAGTCTAAATGTTTTAAAAATTTTAAAAAGAGTGGCTCCACTATTAACTGGTCTAAATATTCCATAGCCAAGTCGAATTTTAACATTTTAAATTCCCGTTGCTATGAGAATTACCTTATGCGTTGCAAAAGACAATTTGCTCGTGACCCTAAAAAATTTTATTCCTTTGTGAATTTGAAACGTAAGTCTTCTAGTTTACCTTCCACATTTTTTGAATCTTTGAATCTTTGAGTCTTTGAATTCTTGCAATGATCAGGATTCCTCAGATCTTTTTGCTGATTTCTTTCAGTCAACTTACTCATCTGCAGACCCCTATAATACTTCTTACCCATATTATATGTATATATTCTTCAAATATTGTTAACGCTTCCAATATTTCCCAAGATTCTCTGATTTCTGCCATTGGGTCAATAAAATCGTCTTTCTCACCTGGAGCTGATAATATTCCTAGTTGTGTTATAAAAGAATGCTGTGATTCCCTTCAGTTACCTTTACTAAAGCTTTTTAACTTATCTCTGGAAACCTCTGTGTTTCCGTCTATTTGGAAAGAGTCTTTTATTATCCCTCTATATAAGAAAGGTGGGCGATCTGACATTTCCAATTATAGGGGTATTGCCAAACTATCGGCTATTCCGAAGTTATTTGAAAAAATAATAACTTCCACTTTACAGCATTTGTGTAAATCAATTATTTCGCCACTACAACATGGCTTTGTTCTTAATCGATCAACCTCTACTAATCTGCTTGAATTTACTTACCTAGTAAACGATAGTTTTTTTAAATAAAATGCAAACTGATGTTATTTATACAGATTTTAGCAAAGCATTTGATTCAGTTCACCATGAAGTATTGCTTCATAAGCTTGATCTCTTAGGGTTTTCTCCTCAACTCTTATCTTGGATGTCATCCTATTTAAAGGGTAGAACCCAAAGAGTTATATTGAGAACATCTCTTTCAAAACAAATCTTTGTTCTGTCAGGTGTACCTCAGGGTAGTCATCTTGGGCCTTTACTTTTTACATTATTTATCAATGACCTTCCCAGCTGTATTTCTTATTCAAAGATTTTCATGTATGCTGATGACGTAAAACTTTGCCTTTCTTATTCTAACGCAATCAATCATCAATGCTTACAAGATGATCTTAATTCCTTCCAACTTTGGTGCTTGGCCAATAGGTTGCGTTTAAACTGTTCTAAATGTATGACAATGACCTTCTGTCGTACTACTCCATACATTGCGAATTATTCAATTAATAGCGATTCTTTACAACGCATTTTTTCTGTCAAAGATCTACGTGTACTCTTCGATTCAAAACTTCGCTTCAATACTCATATCTCAACCATTATAAATGAAGCCAAAAGTGTTCTTGGCTTCATTAAACGTTGGGCGAAAGAGTTCAATGATCCTTTTGTAACTAAACTCCTTTATGTTTCATTGGTACGACCTATTTTAGAATACTGTTCAATTATATGGTCTCCACAGCATAAAGTGTACCAGGATCGTATTGAATCGGTCCAAAAACAGTTTCTTCTCTTTGCTCTAAGAAATCTAAACTGGGATCCGAATCTCCGTCTACCGTCTTATCATAGTTTTCTCCTTCTTATGGATCTTCCTTCATTAAAAAACCGTAGAACAATCCTTGGAATTACTTTTCTTCATAATTTAATTGAAGGTAATATTGATTCCCTTCTTGTTAATGAAACTTCATTTTTCGGTCCCTTCAAGAACAACTAGACACTTTCGCCCTTTGCATTTACCTCTGCTCACATCGGATTACTCGTTGCACCGTGTTTTTTACGTATTATGCGTGAATTATAATAAATTTTATCACGTTTTTTCCTCTGAACTCTCTCTTCCTCTAATCAAATCTTTGCTTTCAGCTTATCTTAGGGATATCACTCAATCGTGATGATGGAAATTTTATTTTTTATTACATATTTATATTATATATTTATAATTTTACTCTTAATTTTCCTGTATTGCCTCTTTCTTAAATTTCTTTATTTCAATAATATCACTAACCACATCGGGCTGTGAATTGGGGCATAGCTGGCCGGACTGGCAAATAAAATACCCCCAACGGGTTGGTAATATTTCGAAATTGTTTATCTGTTTGTTTTAGGCTTTAAAAAAAGTTGTTTAGTTTATACTTAAGTTGACTCTCGACTTGTCAATTATATTTTGATAATAAATAAATATACATATGAATATAAAACAAAACGAAGAATGCTTGGAATAGGGGTTCTGCGCTGGGTTCAGGGTATACCCTAGTCGAGCGGTCTCGACTAGAGTTTTCTTACTTGTTTTTATACCCTGAACCCATTGAAAATGGGAAAAAAGGGTATAATGGTTTTGTGAAAATGTATGTAACAGGCAGAAGGAGGCGTGGCAGACCCCACAAAGTATATGTATTCTTGATCAGGGAGAGAAGCCGAGTACATTGAGCCCTGTCCGTCTGTCTGTCTGTCCGTCTGTCCGTCTGTCCGTATGTTTGAACGCGTCGATCTCAGAAGATATAAGAGCTAGAGACTTCAAATTTTTTTGGAGGTTCGTGTATAGTACGATTCGATCGAGTTTGTTTCAAATATTCGATAACTATAATCGTTTTAATGTTATCGATTAAAAACCGATATCTTCATTTAGTTATAAAATTCTATTTAATTCATCTTTCTAGCTAGAGTCTTCAAATTTTGCATTTAGTGTTATTTGAGCCTTCTGCAATTTCGGTTTTTGTTAAATTTTGGATGCCACGCCCTCAAATTGCCCCTTCGCCTCAAATTGCTAAATCACGTATTTCAAGTACTAGAGACTTGTGCTTTGGCACATACACACATATAAATGTCATGATCACGCCCCACAAATTTGATCAAAATCGTTCGACTAGAAAAAAAGTTATTAAACATTTAATATCTCATATTATCGGCGTCTTGCAGCAGCAGCGAAGCTGATGAGTCATAATGCACAGTTAGCAGATTGTGTGTTGGTGCGTGCGTCTGTGTGTGTGTTCTTGTGCGTGCGTCTGTGTGTATGTATGTATTGCTTGCTACATATGTACATACATATAAAAGAAACGGAGAATGTTAGCGGCTCTTAGGAATCGCAGTTCTTCGCAGGGTTCAGGGGATCTCTTTGTCGAGCAGTCTCGACTAGAGCACTCTTACTTGTTTCTTGTACATAGTAGCAAAATCCGAATATTAATGTAATGCAAAATTTGGAGTATTTATATTATTTCACGTAGTGATATAGTATATTGGTTTTGTGCAATGTTTGTCATGCTGTCCGTCCGTCCGTCTGTCCGTATGAACGCAAACCATTTCCACGCTATTGAAGCTAGAGACTTGAAATTTGAAATATATACTCGTGTATACCCTCGTCTGATAAAGTGTCAAGATTTTCGCGATACGCCCACTAGGGGTGTGGCAAATCGGAAAATGCATTTTACTGATCTCAGAAACACTACTTTTAGAATCGCTAGAGAGTTGAAATTTTAACTGAACACTCATGTCGACATCCCAAAATCAAAAAGCTATGGCGGATATATCTACGTCCATGGGGGCCGGGCAAATCGGGTCAATTGTATTTTATACTATTTTAAAGCTAAACGTCTAAATTTGGCACGTGAGTTACTGTTACGATCCTATAGAGATCGTCCAAAAAATTTTATGGCCACACCTAGGGGCGTGGCAAATCGGATCTGAATATATATTGATTTTACTAGTTTCGTTATATTTTGAGCTCTATTGATGCTAGAGACTTGAGACTTGATAAATATATTCGGGTTAACATCCCACAATCGAAAAGCTATGGCGGATATATCTACGCCTTCAGGCGGCGTGGCAACTAATATCAGCTTATATCTCCCACAGTTTTAGTGCTAAAAGCTTCAAAATTGGATGTTAAGTCACTGGAGGTCTCCTCTACCGATTCCCCAAAAATTATTGCTACGCCCCAAAAGGGGCGTGACATACAGAAAAATACCCTGTAATTTTCGCATTTTTCGAATGTAAGCATCCAAACTTTACAGTTATATTCTTGAACGCACACTCTATGAATATGCCAAAAATATTTGCCTACAGCCACTGGGGGCGTGGCAATTCAAAACTGAAACATCTGCAGCTTCTGAGCTAATAACGCGCCACACAATAACTTTGTGACCGCACATGACCGCACCGGGGTTCGAGCCCACACCTCTGCGCTCGCCAATGAACTTATATCACATTTTCTGAGTTGCCACCTCTCTCATTTTGAGAGCTGCCACCTCTCTCATTTTGAGAGATGCCATCTCTCTCAAATTAGTTGCGTGTTTTTGCTAAGGTAAGGGTTTTAATCTTCTAACCAAATTGAAACTGTCTGGCCACCTCCAATGAAAAGTTGTAATATGCAGCTAATTTAATCGGCGACAGTGGGGATTTAAGGTTAAATTTTAAATAATATAATGTGATAGATGGCCCTGTGAGCTGCTGGGACGTGAAATAGTATTTCGCTGTCGGTTGCGTCCGACTGCAACGTTCTTACTTGTTTTAATTATAATTAATGTTCTTTTATTGATCATTTTGCTGAATAAATCATGAAACTGCTGCCATTTTAAATAGCATCCATGAAATGTTGGAATGGATATTTTTCGCAGCTGTACTTGAGTAGTTGCAGTAGTAACTAATGATTTTACATCAACTGGTGTGACTTGGATTTGGAAGATGACTGCTTCTGAATTCAGGTAATTTTCCATGTTGTACCCAAGCGTGATTGGGTCTTCGAACATTCGAAAAATCTCAAAGTGAATATGGCTAATTTTTTCCCACTATTTCTTTACAAGGGTCTGAAACGTGCCTGTGATTCCGGCGTAATCTGGTCAAGCATTCTGTTCAATACTTTCAGTAGAGCTGAAGCATCCAAACTCTACAGTTATATTCCTGAACACCCACTCTATGAACATGCAAAAAATATATTTCGCCGCCAGTGGCCGTGGCAAATCAAAACTGAAACATCTGCAGCGTCTGAGCCAATAACGCGCCACACAATGACTTTGTCACCTTTGACCTTGTCTTTTGATTTGTCAAATTATATAAATGTGTTAGAAAAGAATATTTTATTAATACAAAATAGCTAAATAAAGAAAATGTAACAAAAATACCAACATGACCGCACCGGGGTTCGAGCCCACACCTCTACGCTCGCCAACGAACTTATATCACATTTTCTGAGTTGCCACCTCTCTCATTTTGAGAGATGCCATCTCTCTTGAATTAGTTGCGTGTTTTTGCTAAGGTAAGGGTTCAAAGCTTCTATCCAAATTGAAACTGTCTGGCCACCTCCAATGAAAAGTTTTAATCTGCAGCTAATTTAATCGGCGACAGTGGGGATTTAGGGCTAAATTTTAAATAACATAATGTGATAGATGCCCCTGAGGGCTGCTGGTACGTGAAATAGTACTTCGCTGTCGGTTGCGTCCGACTGCAACGTTCTTACTTGTTTTTATGTTGCCTAAATTTATATTATTAGTATTGAATAAAATTTGTATACTCTGAACCCATTGAAAATGGGAATTCAGGGTATAATGTTTTTGTTGAAATGTGTATGTATGTAACAGGCAGAAGGAGGCGTGGCTGACCCCATAAAGTATATATATTCTTGATCAGGGTGTCATGCCGAGTTGATATAGCCATGTCCGCCTGTCTTTTTGTCTTATATTTTTTTAATGTTATCGATTAAGAACAAAAATAGTAATTCAACTATAAAATTCTATCCAATTCATCGTTCTAGCAGGCTTCTGCCTGTTACATACATACGCCTTTCAACAAAACCATTATACCCTGATTTCCCCTTTTCAATGAGTTCCGGCTGGGTTTTTGTCGGATACCCATGGGTACCCGCAGGTACCCGAGGGTATGGGCTGGAAAATCTAATTTAGGCCTGGGTGTGGGCGGTTATGGGTTAGGTCGCTCAACCCGAAAATTTCTTTTGGAAATATGAGAAGGCAATTGTGAAATATTTAAATATTTTCTTTTCTTGACTTCGTGTGCACTATCGATTAAGTTAGTTATCGATTATTTCAATTACCAATTATCATCACCATCTATTACAATCATGATCACTCAGAAAACAAGTAAGAGTCCTCTAGTCGAGACTGCTCGACTAAGAGATCCCCTGAACAATGCGACACATACACACAGATGCACGCAGAAGCACGCAGTCTGATAACAGTGCAATTTGACTCAACAATTAAGCTGAATCTGCAAGGCGCCGATAATATGAGATATTAAATGTTTAATAACTTTTTTCCAGGCGAACGATTTTGATCAAACTTGTTGGGCGTAATCATGCCATTCATATGTATGTATATATGTTGCAAAGCACAAGTCTCTAGTACGTGAAATACGTGTTTTGCAAATTTGAGGCGAAGGGGGCGTGGCATCCCAAATTTAACAAAAACCGAAACTTGTATAAGACTTACATAACACTAAAAGCATTAACATTTTTTTCGGGCGGGCGGGTTGGTTTCGGGTTGACAAATTTTTTTTAGCCCCTGGGTGCGGATAATATTTTGCGCTTGGCCCTATGGGCTGGGTCGGGTTTGGTTTCAAAATTTCGGCCCATGCCCACCTCTAATTAAGGGTATCTCTTATTCGAGCGGTCTCGACTAGAGTTTTCATACTTGTTTCTTAAGTACTTGATGGATGGTATTTGTTCTTGGGCTCCGTGTTTGATCCTGAATCTCCGCAAATATGATGGCTTGCATCAGACCTGGACCATTGCCCGCGTGTACCTTGTATATCATGGACTGCTGTTCGTGGATCTAGGTTTTCAATATACTTTTTTAGCGACTTGATACGGGGACTGACAATTAGCTCTTTTCAATTATGGCTGTCCTATTATATCCTGTCTTGTCAAGGGGGTTTCAAGAACTGTGCCAGACTTTACGTACGCTCATTTCCTGAACTCCCAATGTCCAGTGACTACAAGTGGCGCTCTTTTGAGAGAGCAAACGTGAATGATATCTATCGAGAGGTCTTGCTTCATGAATGAGTGTGCAAAATTGTCGACATAGACAATCGTCGCTGGTGGAGATCTCTGCTTCTTGGTTAATGTGTCCCTCAAGGTATAGGTTAATTGGTATAGGCCGTAGTTTGTTGTTTTTCCAAAGATTCTGGCTAATCCTCTTATAACCTTTGTTGGAATATTGATCAACAGTATGACGGCGCAATGATCAGATCATAAATCGAGACAGTTCTTGGCGTAAGTCAAGATAATCTTAGAGTTTCTTAAATGCTATGTAAATTAGTTGTTACTCCATTGATTTTAGTCACAGTAAGCAAGAAAACTCAATCTAACGATTGAGAGGGGTTTCCCTGTTGAGTTTAATCAGCGGTGTAGTCATCTAGATAAGAATCTTTGCAGTTTTGAGGTTAATATGGTATTCCTCCCAGTTACGAGATGATATATTTTTTTATCCATCGATCCTTGTCTTTGCTATTTAAGTCCACCTTCAGAAGTTGGTGAGAATTTTCTTTTCTTTGCGTAGTTGACGGCTTGCCTATTAGATGTATGAGTGTTAACGTTCTTAGAGAGCACGTGTGAAGCTGACTTCTCACCTCTAACGGAAGCACGCGCGGTCCGCTAGGTTACCTAGGCACTTGTGCACTCGACAAGAGTTCAATCGCTATAAACTCAAAAAGACAAATTTTTTATTTCTTCTTGTAGCATCGGACACTAAACCGCTTCTCTTATATAACATATTTTCTAACAAGTAAGAAAACTCTAGTCGAGACCGCTCGACTAAGAGATCCCCTGAACCCTGCGAAGAACCGCTATTCCAAACATTCTTTGTTTCTTTTATATACACATGCATATGTACGTTCATTACAAGCAACACATACACACACACGCACGGGCGCACGCACACCCAAGCGCCAGTCGGTGCGTCAGCTGTTCTTTGGCTGCTTTGCATGGCAATGCTATGGGAAATTAAATGTTTAATAACTTTTTTTCTAGACCAACCATTTTAAGCAAACTTGTTGGGCGTGATCATGTCATCCCTATGTATGTATGTGCCAAAGCACAAATCTCTAGTAAGTGACACACGTGACTTTCAAATTTGAGGCGAAAGGGGCGTGTTATCCACAATTTAAAAAACAGAAATTGTGTAAGGCTCAAATAACACTAAATGCAAAATTTGAAGACTCTAGCTAGAAAGATGAATTAAATAGAATTTTATAGCTTAATTTGGATTTATTTTTTTAAGCGATAACAATAAAACGATAAGAGTTATCGAATTTATGAAACAAACTCGATCTTTTCGTGATATACAGGAACCTACATAAAAAATTTCAAGTTTCCAGCTATTGTAGGTTCTGAGAACAATGCGTTCATACATACGGACAGACGGACATGGCTATATAAACTCGGCTTGTCTCCCTGATCAAGAATATACAGTTTGTCCATTAATTGTTTGCAAAATGGAAAAAGTCACACAAGTTCAACTTTAACATCAAAATTTATTAGGAAATACACATTTTTTCATATTTATTTCTTTGCAGAATATTTTCCTTATTCTATTCTTAAATTAAATATATAATAAAAATTAGAAAAATAGCAACAAAAACATTAAAAATTATTCAAAACAAAAAATACACCAAAAATTTGCTGTCCATTAATTGTTTGCAAAATGCAAACATTAATATTATGAGATCGATATTTCTTTAATATCAAAATGCAATTGACTAATATTTGGTATGCCCACCATTAGCTTCCATTACATGTCTGAGGCGTCGCGACATCGATAATATTAGGGCATTTATATCGTAGTATTGCGGTATTTTGCGCCACTCCTCGTTTATGCAACGAATTAGTTCGTTTTTCGAAGTTGGACTTCGTTTGGCCACCTTTTTCTTCAATAATGCCCACAAATTCTCAATCGGATTAAGATCTGGGCTCTGGGGTGGGGTGTCAATAACTTTTCCACAGTTATAAAGCAGCCAAGTGCGACACAGCAGTGATTTGTGCTTCGGATCGTTGTCCTGATACAGCTTGTATTTAAGTTTTCTGGAGTTTTCCGGATCAACGAAGCCAAATTTGTGCGCACTTTCTGTCAACTCGTTTTTTAAAATGTCCAAATAAAACTCTTTGGTCATTATATCGTTAAATATTCGCAGCTCTCCTACACCTTTGGAAGAAATACAGCCCCACACCATGACTGAAAGCTTGCCAAATTTAACAGTAGGCACAATGTTTTTGGCCTGGAGGGCTGTTTTTGGTTTCCGCCAAACACTTCCAGGGCCATCATTGTAATACAACATTATCTTCGTCTCGTCGCAAAAAAATTACATTATTCCAGTAGTCCAGAGGATTGTCAACATTAAGTCTTGCGAAGGTTAATCGTTTCTCAACATTTATAGCAGACAACAACGGCTTCTTCCTTGCTACATGTGATGAGTATTTGTGCAAATTGAGTAATTTTCTCACAGTCTCTGGACACACTGTCTTCTGAAGGCTACTTTTAATTTCCGTAACCAACTCTCTGAGGCTTGATTGTGGTTTGTTATCCACGGTTTTCAGTATTTGTGAACAATCCCGTCGAGAGAGCTTTGCTGGTCTGCCTTTAGAGCTCTTCAATTCCAGTCTATTTTCTTTTTCCGCCCGATTGATAATGTTGTAAACTGTTCTAAGTTTAATATTAAACATTTCAGCCAACTCCTTGCTGGTCTTTCCTTTGATATAATTAAAATATACCAATTGTATCAAATTGTCATCGGTGCGTTTACCAGGCATTGCAAAAACTTCAAATTATATGTAAAGTAGTTGTGATTCCAAGACTTTATCAACACAAATGAATTCACGGAAGACTGGCGCCAAAGACGCGACGAGTCGTTTTTGTTTTTGATATCCCGTTAGCTTTTCTCCCGTCTTCTTTCCACTAATGTTTGCATTTTGCAAACAATTAATGGACAGCAAATTTTTGGTGTATTTTTTGTTTTGAATAATTTTTAATGTTTTTGTTGCTATTTTTCTAATTTTTATTATATATTTAATTTAAGAATAGAATAAGGAAAATATTCTGCAAAGAAATAAATATGAAAAAAATGTGTATTTCCTAATAAATTTTGATGTTAAAGTTGAACTTGTATGACTTTTTCCATTTTGCAAACAATTAATGGACAAACTGTATATACTTTATGGGGTCTGCCACGCCTCCTTCTGCCTGTTACATACATACGCCTTTCAACAAAAACATTATACCCTGAATTCCCATTTTCAATGGGTTCAGGGTATAAAAAGTGTCAAGCAGTGCCTAGTACATAAACTTACATTAAATTGCGTGAATTTTTTCTGTCCGTCTGTCCGTCCGTCTGTCCGTATGTATGAACGCGTCGTTCTCAGAACCTACAATAGCTAGAGACTTGAAATTTTTTATGTAGGTTCCTGTATATCACGAAAAGATCGAGTTTGTTTCAGAAATTCGATAACTGTTATCGTTTTATTGTTATCGATTAAAAAGGAAAATCTAAATTAAGCTATAAAATTCTATCTAATTCATCTTTCTAGCTAGAGTCTTCAAATTTTGCATTTAGTGTTATTTGGGCCTTACGCAATTTCGGTTTTTTTTTCAAATTTTGGATGCCACGCCCCCTTCGCCTCAAATTTGTAACTCCCGTATACCTAATACTAGAGACTTGTGCTTTGGCACATATATACATATGGATAACGTGATCACGCCCAACAAGTTTGCTTAAAATGGTTGGTCTAGAAAAAAAGCTATTAAACATTTAATTTCCCATAGCATTGCCATGCAAAGCAGCCAAAGAACAGCTGACGCACCGACTGGCGTTTGTGTGTGTGTGCGCTTGTGCGTGTGTGTATGTTTGGCTTGTAATGAACATACATATACATATGAATATAAAAGAAACGAAGAATGCTTGGAATTGCGGTTCTTCGCAGGGTTCAGGGTATACCCTAGTCGAGCGGTCTCGACTAGAGTTTTCTTACCTGTACTAGCTACATGTTTGATTCTTCAATTGAGATGTTTGCTAATCTCTCTTTCTCACTGTTTCTTACAACTTAACTAAATAAAAAACACGAAATAGTATATGCAAATTTATTAAAATTTGTTTTGGTGACACTATTGAACTTCTTATATTAGGTATAACCACATGTCTTTGTGATCTTCACATAGTGTTCTTAATATATTAATTTCAATTAAAACCAAGTTCGAACGTTGCAGTCGGAGGCTACCGGCAGCGAAATACTTTTTCACGTCCCAGCACCCCACAGGGGCATCTATCACATTATATTTAAAATTAATCGTAAGTCCTCAGTGTCACCGCTCAAATTAGCTGCCGATTAAAAGTTTTCATCGGAGGTGGCCAGGCAGTTTCAATTAGGATCGAAGCTTAGAAAAATGAGAAAGGTGGCAGCTCTCAAAATGAGAGATATGTCATCTCTGAAAATGATATTAGTTGCCACGCCCCCTGTAGGCGTAGATATATCCGTCATAGCTTCAATAGTGCACAAAATGTAACAGAATTAGTAAAATCACTATATATTCAGATCCGATTTACCACTTCCTTAGTAGGCATAGCCAATGGGCGTAGATATATCCGCCATAGCTTTTTAGTCTTGGGATGTCGACGTAAGTGGTCATTCCAAATCTCAACTCTAGCCCTTCTAGAAGTAATGTTTCTGAGATACAGAAAAATGCATTTTTCGATTTTCCACGCCCCAAGTGGGCGTATCGGGAAAATCTTGACAGTTTATCAGACGAGAGTATACACGAGTATATATTCCAAATTTGAAGTCTCTAGCTTCAATTGCGCGAAAATTGTTTGCGTTCATACGGACAGACGGACAAACGGACGAATATTGCACAAAACCAATATACTTATTTCCCTTCGTGAAAAAGTATAAAAAAAAAAAAACAATAATATTCACATATACTTCCTATTCATTTTCGCGGTGCTAAGAAAGTTTTTGCAAGCAAATATGATATTTTTGGTCTTTAAATTTTCTTTTATTTTATCCAATAAATTTTTAATTTTTATGAAAATGAATAGGAAGTATATATATATTAATGTGTTTCCTTATTATTATATATGGTTGGCTCTCTGTAATAGTTAATATTGACATTATGTACGAAAGTTTGAAGAAGTATTCTAATCCAGAAAAAAGTACAATTTCTTT
This sequence comes from Drosophila paranaensis, assembly GCA_035047545.1. Classification (NCBI taxonomy): domain Eukaryota; kingdom Metazoa; phylum Arthropoda; class Insecta; order Diptera; family Drosophilidae; genus Drosophila; species Drosophila paranaensis. The sequence continues at coordinate 68,453 of JAWNPL010000016.1, forward strand.
ATTTATTCATGTAGTACCGGATACTAAGCCACTTCTCTTATGTAACATATTTTCTTAAAATTATACATTGTAATTTATACTCTTATTTTTTTCTTATTCTATTATTTCTGTGAATTTAAAATAATGGATGAAACATTAAAGATTTTATTATAACTCTACTCGGTCTACTCAATTGTAGACTCTTTTTTACATCCAGCGAAAGATTTTTAGGGACTGTGAATTACGTCGTAATTTAACTTTCACAAAGATCTATAACAACGAATCACTATACATATGTATATATGTATACATATTGTTGTGTTTAATATTCCTTTGTATGAAATATTTGTGAGTTAGGAAATGTTTACAAACATGCATATAGAGAGCATCACCAGGTTATCTGACCCTTTTCACTGAGGCCATTGAAAATACGATTTAAGGGTACGTTAGCTTTATGCATGTAATAGGTATGACAGCGTCAGTTTCAGAACCGATAAGAACTATAGATTTAAATTTGATGTGATGTTGGCCCGCTGTATCGTACCAATTAAAAACGTTGAAATTCAATCATAAAATTATATGTTGTACGTCTTTAGGTTAGACTCGTCAAACTTTGCTTTAAGTTGTAAGTATATTTTATTCAATACAATATTTCAAAATTCTTTAAATCAAAGAATAGTTGCAAATATGTGTAAGTATTATATTTTTACTAAACTGAAAAATCCATTGAAATGCGTTAAGTAGCACAGAACACCACACTGAAGCTTTCTTAGCTATTTTCTTAGAGAATATCGAAAAGAATTACGCCTACACTTTTTATGATTATATATTTATTGTGTGCTAGTATATACAAATGAATCTACATCTGTTTTTTGTGTTTGTTTATAGCTGCAGCCCATAATATAAAATAAAGTGAAACAAATAAGAAAACTCTAGTCGGGCGTCCCGACTAGTAGATCTCCTGCACCCCGTCCGATCAGCATTCTTATATATTTTCACGAAGGGAAATAAGTACATTGGTTTTGTGCAATATCCGTCATGCTGTCCATCCGTTCGTCTGTCCGTAGGAACGCAAACCATTTCCACACTATTGAAGTCTTATACTCTCGTCAGATAGTGTCAAGACTTTTTCGATACACCCACAAGGGGCGTGGCAAATAGAAAAATACATTTTTCTGTATCTCAGAAACACTACTTCTAGAAGGGCTAGAGAGTTGAGATTTGGAATGAACACACGCCGACATTCCAAGATCAAAAAGCTATGGCGGATATATCTACGCCCATGGGGGCCTGGCAAATCGGGTCAATTGTATTTTATACTATTTTAAAGCTAAAACGTCTAAATTTGGCACGTGAGTTACTGTTACGGTCCTATGAAGATTGCCCAAAAATTTTATGGCCACGCTTACTAGGGGCATGGCAAATCGGATCCGAATATATAGTGATGTTACAGTTTTCGTGCTAGAAGCTTCAAAATTGGATGCTAAGTTACTGGGGACCTCCTCTACTGATTCCATAAAAATGATTGTTACACCCCAAAAGGGGCGGGACTTACAGAAAACTAGCAATTTTATTCCTGAACCCCACTCTACACCACTGGGGGCGTAGCAAATGAAAACTGAACAAGTAAGAAAACTCTAGTCGAGGGTCCCGACTAGGAGATACCCTAAACCCCGCGCTATCTGCGTTTTTTTTTTTAAATACTGCATAATTAGCATTTCGTATAAACGGACAGAAAACTAAATTCAATTCATTTTCTATTGTTTAGCCAATAGCGCCATCTATGGTTCGATTGAATAGCGCCATCCATGTTTCGATCCAACTGAGCAGCTGATAATTCGCAAATCATAGCGTCATCTATTGGAAATATGTACACTAAAACTTGCGGGTTTTAGAAGTTGCTAGATGCACGCAACTCAATGTGTATGTGTGTATGTGTGCACATGTATAGGAAAACAATTTGCTTTGTTTTGCTGGTCACGTGTTTGGCCGATTGGCCAAATGTTTTGTTTAATAACTTCTGCGCGAATTAATGGATTTTGAATTATGTTCAACGTATTTTATTACATTTTTTCCAATTTTTAAAAATGTAAACCCATTCATTTACTGGCTTTGAGTGCAACTAACCTCAATTTAAATATTTGGGGAAATTTGGAGCCGGTATCCAAAATTTGACAAAAATCAAAACTAGAGAAAATAAATATAAAACTTACAAAAAAATTTGGGGACTCTAGCTATAAAGACGTGGGAGATATAATTTTATAACTAACATTCGATAATGTTTTTAATCGATAACAATAAAATTAAAATAGTTATCGACTTTTTTTAACAAACTCGATCTTTTCGTGCTATTCACGGACCTACATAAAATATTTCAAGTCTCTAGCTCTTATAGGTTCTGAGAACGACGCGTTCATACATACGGACAGACAGACGGACAGACGGACATGGCTATATAAACTCGGCTTGTCATCCTGATCAAGAATATATATACTTTATGGGGTCTGCCACGCCTTCTTCTGCCTGTTACATACATACGCCCTCCAACAAAAACATTATACCCTGATTTTCCCATTTTCAATGTGTTCAGGGTATAAAAATCTACAGCTTCAGAGCCAATAACTCGCCACATAATATTGTGACTTTTGACCTTGTCTTTTGATTTGCCAAATTTTATAAATGTATTGAAAATAATATTTTATTAACACAAAATAACTAAATAACAAGTAAGAAAACTCTAGTCGAGACCGCTCGACTAGGGTATACCCTGAACCCTGCGAAGAACCGCAATTCCAAGCAATCTCCGTTTCTTTAATATACATAAGTATATATATGTTCATTACAAACAGAACATACACACGAACATACACAGGCGCACACACACATAAGCGCCAGTCGTTGCGTCAGCTGTTCTTTGGCTGCTGTTTGCATGCCAATGACATGGGAAATTAAATGTTTAATAACTTTTTTTCTAAAGTAACGATTTTGATCAAACTTATTGGGCGTGATCATGTCATCCATATGTATGTATGTGCCAAAGCACAAGTCTCTAGTATTTGATATACGAGAGTTACAAATTTGAGGCGAAGGGGGCGTGGCATCCAAAATTTAACAAAAACCGAAATTGCGTAAGGCTTACATAACACTAAATGCAAAATTTGAAGACTCCAGCTAGAAAGATGAATTAGATAGAATTTTATAGCCTAACTTAGATTTGCGTTTTTAATCGATAACAAAAAACGATAACAGTTATAGAATTTCTGAAACAAACTCGATCTTTTCGTGATATACAGGAACCTACATAAAAAATTTCAAGTCTCTAGCTATTGTAGGTTCTGAGAACGACGCGTTCATACATACGGACAGACGGACAGACGGACGGACAGACGGACAGACGGACAGACGGACATGGCCATATCAACTCGGCTTGTCATCCTGATCAAGAATATATATACTTTATGGGGTCTGCCACGCCTCCTTCTGCCTGTTACATACATACGCCCTCCAACAAAAACATTATACCCTGATTTCCCATTTTCAATGGGTTCAGGGTATAAAAAACAAGTAAGAAAGCTCTAGTCGAGACCGCTCGACTAGGGTATACAATGAACCCTGCGAAGAACCGCAATTCCAAGCAATCTCCGTTTGTTTAATATACATAAGTTTATATAAGTTCATTACAAGAAACACATACACACACACATACACATACACAGGCGCAAGCACACACAAGCGCCAGTTGTTGCGTCAGCTGTTCTTTGGCTGCTGTTTGCATGGCAATGCTATGGGAAAGTTAATGTTTAATAACTTTTTTCTAGAGTAAAGATTTTGATCAAACTTGTTGGGCGTCATCATGTCATCCATATGTATGTATGTGCTAAAGCACAAATCTGTAGTATTTGATATACGGGAGTTACAAATTTGAGGCGAAGCGGGCGTGGCATCCAAAATTTAACAAAAATCGAAATTGTGTAATGCTCACATAACACTAAATGCAAAATTTGAAGACTCTAGCTATAAAGATGAATTATATATAATTATTTAACGGTTCATCGATTTCGTTTTTAATCGATAACATTAAAATTAAGACAGTTATCTATTTTATTAACAAGCTCGATCTTTTCGTGCTATACAGGAATCTACATAAAAAATTTGAAGTCTCTAGCTCTTGTAGGTTCTGAGAACGACGCGTTCATACATACGGACAGACGGACGGACGGACGGACGGACGGACGGACGGACGGACGGACGGACAAACGGACATGGCTAAATCGACTCGGCTCGTCTCCCTGATCAAGAATATATATACTTTATGGGGTCTGCCACGCCTCCTTCTCCCTGTTACATACATTTCAACAAAAACATTGTACCCTGATTTTCCCATTTTCAATGGGTTCAGGGTATAATAACAAAAATATCAACATAACCGCACTGGGGTTCGAGCCCACACCTCTACGCTCGCCAACGAGCATCTATCTCATTTACAGAGATGCCACGTCTCTCATTTTGAGAGATGCCGTCTATCTAATTTTTGGTGGTACGTGTTTTTCCTAAGGTAAGCCTCTAAATTTCGATCCAAATTGAAACTGCCTGGCCACCTCCGATTAAAAACTTTTAATCGGCAGTTAATTTGAACGGCGACAGTGAGGATTTACGATAAATTTTAAAATATAATGTAAAAGATGCCACTGTGGGGTTCTGGGACTTGAAAAAGTATTTCTCAGCCGGTTGCGTCCGACTGCAAATTTATTACTTGTTCAATTTCAGTTTAATATTTTTAGCCGATAGAGCATTTCCATCAAGTGGAAATGTGTACAATAAATTTGCGGTTCTTAGAATTTGTTAGATGCGCTCTTTTTGCGCTATACAGGATCCCACACAAAAATTTTTGGACGCGCTCACACATACGGACAGACGGCCATAGCTATCAGAATATACATAAATACTTTTGGGGTTCTGCTACGCCTCCTTCTGGCTTTTACATAAATTTTATAAAACTATCATACCCTGTTTTCCTATTTTCACTGGGTTCAGTGAATAGCGATTCACAGCGGCGTTACAAACGATTGGTCTCCTTATTCACTTGGTCAAAAATTAGCTATTATTTTCCGATGATTATGAGTTGTGTTGTTCTCATTTTTATACCCTGAACCCATTGAAAATGGGAAATCAGGGTATAATGTTTTTGTTGAAAGGCGTATGTATGTAACAGGCAGAAGGAGGCGTGGCAGACCCCATAAAGTATATATATTCTTGATCAGGGAGACAAGCCGAGTTGATATAGCCATGTCCGTCTGTCTGTCCGTCCGTCTGTCCGTATGTATGAACGCGTCGTTCTCAGAACCTACAAGAGGTAGAGACTTGAAATTTTTTATGTAGGTTACTGTATAGCACGAAAAGATCGAGTTTGTTAAAAAAATCGATAACTGTCTTAATTTTAATGTTATGGATTAAAAACGAAATCGATGAAGCGTTATATAATTATATATAATTCATCTTTATAGCTAGAGTTTTCAAATTTTGCATTTAGTGTTATGTGAACCTTATGCAATTTCGTTTTTTGTTAAATTTTGGATGCCACGCCCGCTTCGCCTCAAATTTGTAACTCCCGTATATCAATTACTAGAGACTTGTGCTTTAGCACATACATACATATGGATGACGTGATCACGCCCAATCAAAATCGTTCGTCTGCAAAAAAAGTTATTAAGCATTTAATTTCCCATGTCATTGCCATGCAAACAGCAGCCAAAGAACAGCTAACTCAGCGACTGGCGTTTGTGTGTGTGTGCGCTTGTGCGTGTGTGTATGTTTGGCTGGTAATGAACATACATATACATATGAATATAATAGAAACAAAGAATGCTTGGAATAGCGGCTCTTCGCAGGGTTCAGGGTATACCCTAGTCGAGCGGTCTCGACTAGAGTTTTTATACCCTGAACCCATTGAAAATGGGAAAAAAGGGTATAATGGTTTTGTGAAAATGTATGTAACAGGCAGAAGGAGGCGTGGCAGACCCCATAAAGTATATATATTCTTGATCAGGGAGAGAAGCCGAGTCGATTTAGCCCTGTCCGTCTGTCTGTCTGTCCGTCTGTCCGTCTGTCCGTCCGTCCGTCTGTCCGTCTGTCCGTATGTTTGAACGCGTCGATCTCAGAAGACATAAGAGCTAGAGACTTCAATTTTTTTTTTGGAAGTTCGTGTATAGTACGATTCGATCGAGTTTGTTTCAAATATTCGATAACTATAATCGTTTTCATGTTATCGATTAAAAACCGATATCTTCATTTAGTTCTAAAATTCTATTTAATTCATCTTTCTAGCTAGAGTCTTCAAATTTTGCATTTAGTGTTATTTGAGCCTTCTGCAATTTCGGTTTTTGTTAAATTTTGGATGCCACGCCCTCAAATTGCCCCTTCGCCTCAAATTGCTAAATCACGTATTTCTTTTTTTTTACTTGTTTTTTTTTTTAAGTGTTTAGAATTTCTTATCATTGTAAAGGCATAATTGATAAGTGTGCTTTATCATTGAATATTTTCGTTATTCATTTTGGCAACCGAGTCTTGCGTCTGACTCTTCCATTAAAATTATCCTTTTAAAATTAATTAGATTGATTTTCTAGTTCCAAGCAAATAAAATAATTTTTCAGTTTTTCAATGGGTTGCAATCAGTGATCACCATCCATTTCTTCTTTAGGAGCTGTATGATAACCCAAAATTAATATGATATTTATTATATTGGCTCATGTTCGCTGTCCGTATGAATTTGAAAACGTGACATGAAATTTTGAATATATACTCTTGTGTGCCATGGCAAATAATACATTGGAAAACTTAGGGTCTATTATATTAAGGGTTTGTTGAAACTGGCTTGGAAGTTAAAAAAAAAATTATAAGCATTATTACAGGAAATCGAGAAATTCTTATACATATATTATCTGCATGAGCTTTATTAGATGTACATATACCGCCGTTAGGGCGGTTAGGGCGTTCGAGCCACTTTACAAATTAAAACAAGTAAGACTGCTCGACAAAGAGATCCCCTAAACCCTGCGAAGAACTGCGATTCCTAAGAGCTGCTAACATTCTCCGTTACTTTTATATGTATGTACATATGTAGCAAGCAATACATACACACACAGATGCACGCACAAGAACACACACAGACGCACGCACCAACACACAATCTGCTAACTGTGCATTATGACTCATCAGCTTCGCTGCTGCTGCAAGACGCCGATAATATGAGATATTAAATGTTTAATAACTTTTTTTCTAGTCGAAAGATTTTGATCAAATTTGTGGGCGTGATCATGACATTTATATGTGTGTATGTGCCAAAGCACAAGTCTCTAGTACTTGAAATACGTGATTTAGCAATTTGAGGCGAAGGGGCAATTTGAGGGCGTGGCATCCAAAATTTAACAAAAACCGAAATTGCAGAAGGCTCAAATAACACTAAATGCAAAATTTGAAGACTCTAGCTAGAAAGATGAATTAAATAGAATTTTATAACTAAATGAAGATATCGGTTTTTAATCGATAACATTAAAACGATTATAGTTATCGAATATTTGAAACAAACTCGATCGAATCGTACTATACACGAACTTCCAAAAAAAAATTTTAAGTCTCTAGCTCTTATATCTTCTGAGATCGACGCGTTCAAACATACGGACAGACGGACACACGGACAGACAGACAGACAGACAGACAGACAGACAGACAGACGGACAGGGCTAAATCGACTCGGCTTCTCTCCCTGATCAAGAATATATATACTTTATGGGGTCTGCCACGCCTCCTTTTGCCTGTTACATACATACGCCTTTCAACAAATACATTATACCCTGAATTCCGATTATCAATGGGTTCAGGGTATTAAAATACATGTTTGGAATATCGGTTCAACGCAGGGTTTAGGGTCCGAATGAAGCACTCTTACGTGTTAATCTTGATTTCTTCAAGCATGTATGCAGTCCGCCCTTAGTGGGGGTATCGTAAAAATTTAATCTACACTGTATTGGAAATGTTTTGCGTCCATACGGACCGTCATTGATCAAAACCAATATACTCATTTGACCTTTGTGAATGAGTATAAAAAGGAAATAAAGAATCTACCAGAGACAGCTCCGTTCAAATATCCTGATAATGCTCCATAATTCGCCTCTTCTACTTAAAATAGCTAATATATAAGTATTAATGTTTGTAAACATTTATTTTCTGATATATTTGTATTGGAATTTTTTTCGTCCATACGGACCGTCATTGATCAAAACCAATATACTCATTTGACCTTTGTGAATGAGTATAAAAAGAAAATAAAGAATCTACCAGAGACAACTCCGTCCAAATATCCTGATAATGCTCCGTAATTCGCCTCTTCTACTTAAAATAGCTAATATATAAGTATTAATGTTTGTAAACATTTATTTTCTGATATATTTGTTGATTATTTGTTTTAGCGCGTATCTTAGAGGCCTTTTCTTGAAACTCCAACTCATGTTTTTAACTACTAGCAGAAAATAGTGGACACATTTAATTGCTATTTGACTTCGAACTTTTATCATTAATATATTTGTGGTTGTTGTTTACATAGGAAAAGTATGAGTTACTTATTAATTCTGTTGTACATAGATTCTTATTCATATGTGTGTGGGTGTATAATCATTAATTAAATTTATATACGTACGTAACTTTATATATTTATATACATTAAACTTCATATCATAGAATTTTGTTAATACTAATGCCGAAATTATAGCCTAATCTTTTCTATATAATGTTTTAGTAGAAGTCTGCAAGTGCCTTATCAAATTCTGCTACGAAGAGAATTAAAATAACAAAATTTAAACATAAACAAAAATATTTTACACTTGGCAACTTGGTCATTATGAAGAGGGCAAATTACACTAATGGTATTATTTACAATAGTTTTTGTTTTAAATAATATTTTGCAAAAAAATAATTATTCAATTTAACAAGATCCATTTTGAAGCGTGGTGATTTTGATATCAACTACCACATTTAAATATCTGTTAAATATCTGACAGAGCTGGCAAATAACAGTTAAGCGTGTTTTCTTTATGCTCATGGTCAGGGCAGGGCAGGAGCGAAAAAGAAAAAATATTCCTCTCTCGCTCTGAGCAAGAGCGATTTTTTCTAGTCTGAATCGATTTTAGCATCAGGGCTGTTTTTTGTTTTTTTTTGCGTCGATCTCTTTTGCCGAGCATCTGCTCACGAGCGACAAATTTTTTGCTCGCGAGCTGAGCCTAAGTAAGTGAGCAAATGACTGAAAAAGTCAATGCAAAAGGTGTTTTAAGTACTCTTACATTAATTTGCCTTGTTGGAAAAAAATGTTTTTTTTTTTTTTTTTTTTGTATTAAGAATATTTATTTAATTTATTTAACTAGTACTAAACTTGTACTATCTATTCTTAAATTAAATAACTAATAATACATTTAAATTGTCTGCGCTAATTGAAATTCATCGTTCATTTAATATGAATTGTAGGGTTAAAAATTAGTTGCTGGTGTAGTTAGAACTACCTGTGCGAGCGCAGTTAATTGTGGCAGTTTAAGCTTGATATCATTAAAAAATTAAAATATTTAGTAAATGTAAGATACAAACATGCGACGCAAGAATATTTTGCGTACTTTGAGTAATACCATACAGAAAGTATGTCTGCGTCGCGCATGAAAATGCATAAATCGCTCAAAGACCTTTTTCTTAATTTCACTCCAGCGTTCGTTCGCGGTCTGACCGAAACAAATGAGAAACGAAAAAACGATTGTAGTCCGAGCGCTAGCGAACTGAGCGAAGACCCGTTTTTTCCCTCGCTCGCGAGCATTTTCAAGTACTCAGTGAAAACTCTTATTCGAAGACGACGCAAAATGGTCAACAGTTATTTGTGAGCTCTGATATCTGTAGATACGGTTTTGGAATCCAAAAAAAATTTTCCATATCCAATTCAATCTGGGGGTTAATTCAAAGATATCGATGTTAAACATAAGACAAATTAAAATTCTATAAAAAAATTATCTACATTCGCATCTGGTTCCAGGTAGCTATGTAGTAGGTGGCAAATGGCTGCTATCCAATTGATTTAAGAGTGGTTGCTGACGGTGTTCATTTCGGCAGTTGATTATTGCAGTGTTATTATAGTAGTTGGCATCTTGATGTATGGACAGCGTTTGAGATTTCAAAAAAGAATAATAGTCCGCATGAAAGCAGCACTAGTAAAATAAATTCCGGCGGCTGTAAGAGTGTAGAGTTTCCATGATGCATAGCCGCAGGATGCTCTCCTATAATAATAAAGTACAATAATGAGTACACATTTGAGTTTGTGACATAAGTTAATATATGTATATATAGATTACAAGAATTTCAGCTTGAATATATTCTCACGTTCCATCAAAAAAGCGAATAATAAGTAAGAGTCTCGACTAAAGCACACTGCTCGACTAGGAAATCCCCGGAACCCTGCGAAGAACCCTAAGAACCGTTTTCCGTTTCTTTTATATGTATGTACATTACGGTCATTGAATCAGCAATTGCGCTCAGGCTGCAAGGCAACTCTAATATGAGAAATTAAATGTTTAATAACTTTTTCCGACAAACGTTCTTAGTCAAACTTGCAGGGCGTGATCATGTCATTCATATGTATGGGCACATGCAAGTGTTGCCAATTTAGCTTTTTTTCTGCCAGTTCTGGAGTTTGTCGTTTGCTATGTGTAAGTGCCAAAGCACAAGTCTTTAATACTAGAAATACGTGACTTAGCAATTTGAGGCGAAGGGGGCGTGGCATCCAAAATTTAACAAAACCGAAAATGCAAAAGGCTCAAATAACACTAAATGTAAAATTTTTGAAGACTCAAACTATAAAGATGAATTAAATAGAGTTTTATAACTAAATGAAGATATCGGTTTTTAATCGATAACATTAAAACGTTGATAGTTATCGATTATTTGAAACAAACTCGATCGAATCGTGATATACACGAACTTCTCTAGCTCTTATATCTTCTGAGATCGACGAGATCAAACATACGGACAGACAGACAGACGGACAGGGCTAAATCGACTCGGATTCTCTCCCTGATCAAGAATATATATACTGCCATCTGCCACGCCTCCTTCTGCCTGTAACATACAAAACCATTATACATTGATTTCCCATTTTCAATGGGTTCAGGGTATAATAACCACGGGCGTCGCAACTAGTTCTTGAATCAGGTGGACAACGGAGATGAGTAGAATTTAGTGAAAGACGAGACACGATGCTCTATTTTCAAGTGCTATAATCGTACTAATTTATTTGGTGTATGGGATGCTCTTATATACAGCTTCTTAGGTTCTAAGGGTAAATGATAATTTATGATATTCGATTACACGGATCTTAATAATCTCTTTTGACCTAAACAAACAGCAAAAGGTTTTATTACGGTCAAAAAGGTTACCGTAAAACTGATACATATAGAGATAATGATGGGTTATTTGCTTGTCATCTGGTCAAACTGATAACCTGCTATCTTATTTTATTGGGGTGAGTTTTTGGGCACGCGTTTCTTGATAACACATGAACTCGAACATACTCCCGGCCGTTGAACAATGTTTCAACTATCAGATATATCGATCCGGAAAGTATCTTATCTAGTTGCTGGGGCTGAAGTGTTGGCTTGGGTCCTGGGTGCTGTTGACACTGATGGTTGGATCCTTTTCATGCTGCTACTGCAATATATGACATTATGACGGAATGATTTTGAGATTCATTGTGGTAGTTTAATTTAATTTGATGGTACCGATATGTCTTTATGAAGCGGTTGTATAGTTAAGTTGTCAAAACGCACCTACGATGAATGCATAGTGCTAGTCCTGCTTTCATTGCAAGTAGTCTAACATCTCTTAGTTGAATTTTTTGAGGTACAATCCCGACAGACAGCTCCGTAGGAGGCCGTGTCGCGAAACTGCCACTGATTCTTGAAGAACAAGTTAGTCCATCTCAACGAGTGGTTTGTTGTTGTTCTTATACAATTATCCGATCCTGAACAATGATTGTTTATACTAACATATGTGTTCATCTCTTTGTGTCAGGCTTAAGAATTAATCACGATGATCATTGACGGAGATTAATGGTACGTTTGATTATAGTTTTGTGATTCCTTGGGAGGACACCACACGAATAGGGATTACGTTATACAATTCCAGCTTCTTTGTTGATATAAAAGGTAGTGTTATTTTGAACACGACGTGCCTGTCTACGATGCCTCCTTCGGCTTGCATTATTTTTATAGAGTTGGAGTACACCGCCGTTGTTGCTAGGAATTTCTTGTCCTCCTTTTAGATGATCCTTTATCTGTTCTATTTGTTCTCGAAGTTGAATTGGTGATAGCAACAGAGGATTAATTGTGTTGTGTCGAACATAAGTGAGCATCTTGATTATTTCTGTTTGCGTTCGCTGAAGATTTGCTGCCATCAATGTTAGTTGCGTTGTCAGAGAAAGATACCAATGAAATAAATTATGTTGGGTCTTTTCTGTGAGAATGGTGTTGAATTGGTTTTCTATATTGATTCGTTTTTCAATCCTGGTCTCATCACGTTTTAACATGTTGTAGGTGGAATCCACAAAGGAGGTCCGGTTTTTTTAAGACAGCCACTAAATAGGCTTCGTTTTGCTTCACCTTTTGTATGATTTCCGTCATTTCCTTTGCATATGTAGAAATCAACACTCCAAATAGCCTGCTTGCGTTTATGACTTATTTGTTGCAGAAGTTCATTTTCAGCCGACAGTTCTGACAGTTCTTCCAATACCTCTAGAAAACGTTTTCATTTCGGGTCCAATAAGGTTCCAGATCATAATAAGCTATTATGGTCCAATCTGCAATAGCCAGTCGAGCTGATCCTATCGTTTCATAATAAATGCCAGGTTTGGATTCAAATTGAGTAATGTTGATGGACTGTGTCAGTACTAACGGCAGTAGTAATATGATTGTGAGCAACATCGTTGTGAGAGACGGCATACTGGGTAGTTTGAATCGTTTTACCTTTGAGTTGCTAGAAGGATCTGTTTGTGGTGTCTCATCTAATGGCTTATCGATGGTTAGTAATGGAGCCAATTTGTGTATAGGACGCTTGTCCAACCGTTGTCTGAGGTATCTCCCGTCTGCCTTGCCGGTATAATGAGCTTGAATTTTCTGATGAATCCAAAATGGACCACAGTAATCAACTTCAGCATTTTGAATTGGTCTTGCTGGGTTGACGCGCTGCTCCGGTAGATTGCCCATTAATTGCTGGAAACTCCTTCGTTCAGCTCGCGTGCATCGGACACAGTTTTGGGTAATGTTGCGGGCCATTGTTTTTCCCTTAACTATCCAACATTTTTGCCTTGACTTGGCAAGTAGTTCTAGTGGTCCACAGTGCATATTATCTTCACGTAATTCTCGTAGAAGAGATTTTACCAGTGTATCGTTGTATGGCAATAAAATTGAATGTTTTTTATCAAAGGATAATGCCGACTTCTCGATCCTGCCACCCACTCGAATGAGCCCATCATTGTCCAGCAGTAGTGTCATGGATTTGAGTTTGCTTTTACCATCTACCGTTCCATGTTTTGCGAGATCCCTTAGTTCTTAAGGGAAGTCGGCCTATTAAATATTGCGTAGTATGATGACTCTTGCACGTTCCAACTCTTCATGAGGAAATTTGTTACACTTCTTATTTGGCTTCCGTAGTTGCATCATATATGCTATAATTCGCTCTAGTCTTCGAAATGAATCGTTGATGTTAATGGAATATATAACATCAACAATCTCATCGACTGGCGCTGCTACAATGCTTGGTTTGCCTTTTCGTCCCACTGTGTCGTCATCTCTAGTTGCTAAAGAGCACGTAGCAGCTGTCGATCGTGACGGTGTCTCACGCATGTGTAGTTTTGCAGCTACTATCCACCCCAATTTAGTGTTTTGTATTATTGGGAATTTGGGGCTCCTTTTAATTTGCTACGGCAAAACGAGCTCGAAGTGAAATTCTGCTCCAAGTAGTCGGTCGATCTTTCCGGGTTTCTCAAATGTTGGATCCGCAAATGGTAGGTTGCTTGGTACCCATGATACGTCATTTAATTTGTGGGTTGGTTGATCCACCACAATATGTGGTAATACAAAGGCCTCTACTCGTGTCGTATAATTTCCATTCTTGGATTTGATGAGGATATTCACACTGGACTTAAGTGCCTTCAATTCGAATGTTTGATTTTTTGACTGTTAGTGGCTCTTTCAGAAATCACGTTGATTTGCGATCCTGAGTCCAGAAGTGTTCTGAAATCTCTAGATCAGCCATTGTTTCCCTGTACTTCATCTCGAGAAGTTGCGAGTAGCACATAATTGTTTTTTTGTACTATGTGCTGCTGCGGTTATTTTCAGATCTGGTGTCTTTTCAAAGTGCAATAATGTATTATGGTTTTTATTGCACTTCATGCAGTTGCGTAGGAAGGATGACTTTGCCTTATGATTGGGCAGCAGGCAATTTAAGCACAATTTTTGACTTTGTTCCCATTTTAAGCGTGCGTCAACAGATTTCGACGCAAAGATTTCACATCGATAAATTCGATGATTCGATGAATTACAGAATTGACAATTCTGATCTTTTTCGGATGAGGCTGTGCATTTTTTTAGCCTTTCCTTATGGACGTATTGTTTTCCTCCGATAGCATCCAGTGCAAGGAATCTTTGTTACAAGAAGGCTAAAAATTCCTTGATTGGCTGTGTTTTTTTTTTTTTTTGTGTCCTTGATGGATTGCTCATGTAGTACATGAGTCATCCTGTCCAACTTCTTTGCTAGAGTGGATCCCAATTGCTTTTGTCTACTCCAACACTTCTTAGTGTAGCAAGCGTTTCTTAACTAACGTCGTGGAAGTTCTTTATTTATGATGCCTCGTTTGTCACTGACGGCTGATCCAATAGTTTGTGCAGGATCGTTGTCGTTAGTACTCTCTTGTTGTCTAACTGCTCCTTTAGCATAGTCCAGGTGGTTTCATAGTTGGAATCTGTAAAATAAAAATGGCTGACGAGTCTTTCCGCATTTCCGGAGAGGTTAGCCTTTAAATACCACATTTGTATACTATTTCACGTAGTGATATAGTCTATTGGTTTTGTGCAATGTCCGTCATGCTGTCCGTCCGTCTGTCCGTCCGTCTGTCCGTCTGTCCGTCCGTGCGTCTGTCCGTCTGTCCGTATGAACGCAAACCATTTCCACGCTATTGAAGCTAGAGACTTGAAATTTGAAATATATACTCGTGTATACCCTCGTCTGATAAAGTGTCAAGATTTTCCCGATACGCCCACTAGGGGCATGGCAAATCGGAAAATGCATTTTCCTGTATCTCAGAAACACTACTTCTAGAAGGGCTAGAGAGTTAGGATTTTAACTGAACACTCATGTCGACATACCAAAATCAAAAAGCTGTGGCGGATATACCTACACCCTTTGGGGGCGTGGCAAATCGGGTCAAACTGTATCTTCTACAGTTTTAAAGCTAGAACGCCCAAATTTGGCACGTGGGTTACTGTTACGATCCTATAAAGATCGCCTTAAAAGTTTTATGGCCACACCTAATAGGGGCGTGGCAAATCGGATCTGAATATATAGTGATTTTACTAGTGTCGCTATATTTTGAGCACTATTGATTATAGAGACTTCAGACTTGATATATATACTCCGGTTAACATCCCACAATCGAAAAGCTATGGCGGATATATCTACGCCTTCAGGGGGCGTGGTAACTAATATCAGCTTATATCTCCCACAGTTTTAGTGCTAGAAGCTTCAAAATTGGATGCTAAGTCACTGGAGGCCTCCTCTATCGATTGCCCAAAAATTATTGTTACGCCCCAAAAGGGGCGTGACATACAGAAAAATACCCTGTAATTTTCGCATTTTCCGAATTTAAGCATCCAAACTTTACAGTTATATTACTGAACGCACACTCTATGAATATGCCAAAAATTATGTCTACGGCCACTGGGGCGTGGCAATTCAAAACTGAAACATCTGCAGCTTCTGAGCCAATAACGCGCCACATAATGACTTAGTGACCTTTGACCTTGTCTTTTGATTTGTCAAATTATACATATGTGTTTGAAAAGAATATTTTTACACCCTGAACCCATTGAAAATGGGAAAATCAGGGTATAATGTTTTTGTTGGAGGGCGTATGTATGTAACAGGCAGAAGGAGGCGTGGCAGACCCCATAAAGTATATATATTCTTGATCAGGATGACAAGCCGAGTTGATATAGCCATATCCGGCTGTCCGTCTGTCTGTCCGTATGTATGAACGCGTCGTTCTCAGAACCTATAAGAGCTAGAGACTTGAAATTTTTTATGTAGGTCCGTGAATAGCACGAAAAGATCGAGTTTGTTAAAAAAGTCGATAACTATTTAAATTTTAATGTTATCGATTAAAAACATTATCGAATGTTAGTTATAAAATTATATCTCCCACGTCTTTATAGCTAGAGTCCAGAAATTTGTTGTAAGTTTTATATTTATTTTCTCTAATTTTGATTTTTGTTAAATTTTGGATACCGGCTTCAAATTTCCCCAAATATTTAAATTGAGGTTAGTTGCACTCAAAGCCAGCCAACGAATGGGTTTACATTTTTAAAAATTGGAAAAAATGTAATAAAATATGTTGAACATAAGCTGAAAATTTTATTCAAATCCATTAAGTCGCGCAGAAGTTATTAAAGAAAACGTTTGGCCAATCGGCCAAACACGTGACCAGCAAAGCAAAGCAAACTGTTTTCCTATACATGTGCACACATACACACATACACATTGAGCTGCGTGCATCTAGCAACTTCTCAAACCCGCAAGTTTTAGTGTACATATTTCCAATAGATGGCGCTATGATTTGCGAATTATCAGCTGCTCAGTTGGATCGAAACATGCATGGCGCTATTCAATCGAACCATAGATGGCGCTATTGGCTAAACAATTGAAAATGAATTGAATTTAATTTTGTGTGCGTTTATACGAAATGCTAATTATGCAGTATTTTAAAAAACGCAGATAGCGCGGGGTTTAGGGTATCTCCTAGTCGGGACCCCCGACTAGAGTTTTCTTACTTGTTTTAATACAAAATAACTAAATAAAGAAAATATAACAAAAATACCAACATGACCGCACCGGGGTTCGAGCCCACACCTCTCACCTTTTGAGAGTTGCCACCTCTCTCATTTTGAGAGATGCCATCTCTCTCGAATTAGTTGCATGTTTTTGCTAAGGTAAGGGTTCTAAGCTTCTAACCAAATTGAAACTGTCTGGCCACCTCCATTGAAAAGTTTTAATCTGCAGCTAATTTTAGCGGCGACAGTGGGGATTTAAGGTTAAATTTAAAAAAATATAATGTGATTGATGCGCCTGGGACGTGAAATAGTATTTCGCTGTCGGTTGCGTCCGACTGCAACGTTGTTACTTGTTTTTCTTTTCTGTTTCTAATCTTCTGTTTTTGTGTTTTTTTTTCTCTTGAATCCCAATTGCCAATGTGACCTGTTGTAAAAAAAAACTTGCCCTATGCGGCAAACTTCTGATTCCACACAAGTGAAATTTATTTATTGCTGGTTGTGTGAGAATATAACGCACAGTAAATGTGCTGGCCTTACAGGGCGCGACTATGATAAGGTCATGTCAACTGCTAAAGTTGGTTGTGGTGGCTTACGTTGGTCTTGTCTACTTTGTTTGGAAAAACAAATCAATTTTTCCAAAATGTATAACTCGGTGCGGGTTCAACTTTTAAAAATTAATAATCTATCAAAACAGTTGTCTGATGAACTAGATGCTGCTGATAAATTATTAAATCAATATGATTTTGAATCTTCTCAGGCTGAGACGTCAACTGCTTCTCAATTGGGACCACCTTCCTTGCCTTGTTCTGACTCTCTTGCGATTCCACCTTCTTGCAGTGCGTCAGGGACGCCAGTATTGGATATCCCAGAGTCTATACTGATTCCAACTACTTTATCCCCATCTGTTGCTCAATCTACGAACAACACTCTGGCCATTTCTCCTTCACTTACCATTCCTACTTTATCTGTCGTTTCTCCCCGTAAGCAAGTGTTCTTATCCAGGCTTTCATCTGACACGTCATGCGACGCTGTTTCTTCTTTTATTTCCAGTAAATCAATGCTAAATTCTCTATATCGTAGTTCAATTTCGCAACTCCTCGTGAAATTGCTTCTTTTAAAATCAATGTTTCATCTGAATTCTTCACAACGATTTGTGACGCTAAGTTTTGGCCTCCTCACGTAGTTGTGCATGAATTTAAGCATAAGAGTCGAAATAGGCTGGCTCCGGTTTTGCTGAACCCTTCCTCGGTACAATCTTCATCTAATATTGTGCCAAAAAACTAATAACAGTTCAACTTGCATCACATATCTTCTTAATATATCAAAACGTTCGTGGCCTGAATTCTAAGCTCAGAAGTCATTTTTTGAGTAGTTTCAGTGTTCGTTTTGATATTGTCGCCCTGATGGAATCGTGGTTAAGCTCGAATGTTTATAATAGTGAGATTCTCTCGAATGATTTCACTATTTACAGACATGATCGACTGACTCGTAGAGGTGTAGGTGTCTTATTAGGTGTTAAATCTAATATTCTCTCCGAACCATTCATTTTTTCAGCATCTCCTGATGCTGTTAAACTATCCCTTAAATCTTATTACTTGTTCTTATATTCCCCCCTCTTCTGATGTTCAAGTTTATGCGCAACATATGGCTTGCATTAAAGAAATATATGGACATGTAAAGGATAATGATTTATTTCTGGTATTGGGTGACTTTAACACTTCTTGGATTTCTAATCCTAGCTCAAGCTCCCTTATTGCTACAATTGATCATTTTTTCTTTGATGAATTACTTTCTATTTCTATGTCTAAGATGAATTCAATCTCAAATCATCAAAATCGATGGCTTGATCTGGTTTTTATTAACGATGACTCTTGCATTAATGTTTCTAGATCACCCCCTTTTTGTTTACCTGAGGATATTTACCATCCTATATTGGAGGTATCTCTGTCCCTAAGTAGTCCTCCAATTTGTGAACCTACTCCATCCAAACAACGTTGTTATAATAAGTGCAATTTTGCTTTGCTTAACCAACTTATTAGTGCAACAGATTGGTCTACGTTTTATGATTCCGTTGATGTTAATTGTGCAAAAACTATTTTCTGTAGCATTTCAAACTCTCTTATTGAAGTGTGTACCTATGTGTCTACCTATGCCGTTTTCTAATAAACCTCCATGGTTTACTCAGACGCTTTCTAATTTAAAAAACATTAAGTATAAATCTTTTAAAAATTTTAAAAAGTGCAGCTCCACTATTAACTGGTCTAAATATTCCATAGCCAAGTCGAATTTTAGCATATTAAATTCCCGTTGCTATGAGAATTACCTTTTGCGTTGCTAAAGGCAGTTTGCTCGTGACCCCTAAAAATTGTATTCCTTCGTACTTAAGCTTTTTAGCTTATCTCTGGAAGCCTCTGTGTTCCCGTCTATTTGGAAAGAGTCGTTCATTATCCCTCTATATAAACAAGTAAGAAAACTCTAGTCGAGACCGCTCGACTAAGAGATCCCCCGAACCCTGCGAAGAACCGCTAAGCATTCTTTGTTTCTTTTATGTACACATGCATATGTACGTTCTTTGCAAGCAAAACATACACACACATACACAGGCGAACGCACACACAAACGCCAGTCGGTGCGTCAGCTGTTCTTTGGCTGCTGTTTGCATGGAAATGCTATGGGCAATTAAATGCTTAATAACTTGTTTTCTAGAGCAACGATTTTGATCAAATATGTTAAGCGTAATCATGTCATCCATATGTATCATCCATATGCCAAAGCACAAGTTTCTAGTATTTGATAAACGGGAGTTACAAATTTGAGGAGAGGGGGGCGTGGCACCCAAAATTTAACAAAACCGAAATTGTGTAAGGCTCAAATAACACTAAATGCAAAATTTGAAGACTCTAACTATAAAGATGAATTAAATAGAATTTTATAACTAAGTGAATATATCGGTTTTTAATCGATAACATTAAAACGATGATAGTTATCGATTATTTGAAACAAACTCGATCGAATCGTGCTATACACGAACTTCCAAAAAAATTTGAAGTTTCTAGCTATCGTAGGTTCTGAGATCGACGCGTTCAAACATACGGACAGACGGACAGACAGACAGACGGACAGGGCTAAATCGACTCGGCTTCTCTCCCTGCTCAAGAATATATATACTTTATGGGGTCTGCTACGCTTCCTCCTGCCTGTTACATACATTTTCACAAAAACTTTTTACCCTTTATTCCCATTTTCATGGGTTCAGGGTATAATGATATAACAATAATCATATATTAATTATACTTTTTCACGAAGTGAAATAAGTATATTGGTTTTGTGCAATGTCCGTCATGCTGTCCGTCCGTCTCTCCGTATGAACGCAAACCATTTCCACACTATTGAAGCGAGAGACTTGAAATTTTGTGTATATACTTGTGTATACTCACCCGATTTTCCCGATGTGCCCACTAGGGGCGTGGCAAATCGGAATATGCATTTTCCTGAGAATTGAGATTTGGAATGACAACTCCCGCCGACATCGATTTTTTTTAAAGAAACTCGATATCGGTTTTAGTCGTTGCTTTCTTGGGACTCGCTTACATCATTCCTAAAAGCTTTGCGAGCAAACAATCGCTGGGGATTTCATACCCGTTGAAAATGGGAAATCAGGCTGTAATGGGTTTGTTGAACTGTATTTTACAGCATGAAGGACCCCATAAAGTATATACATATATTCTTGATCAGGGAGACAAGCCCTGTCCATCTGTCTGTCCGTCTGTCCATATGTATGGGCGCGTCGGACTAAGAACATATAAGAGCTAGAGACTTCAAATTTTTTTGTAGGTCCCTGTATAGGGCACGCATATTGATTTTGTTTTAGAAAATCGATAACTATTTTAATTTTTTGTTATCGATCAAAAACGAAAACCTAAATTCACTTATAAAATTCGATCTAATGCATCTTTCTAGCTAGAGTCTTACAATTTTTCACTTAATGTTTTGTTAAATTTTGGTTGACACGCCTCCTTCGCCTCAAATTTTTAAAACACGTGTTTCAAATACAAGAGACTTTTGCTTTGGCAAATATACACATATGAATGACGTGATCACGCCCAACAAGTTTGGCCAAAAGCGTTTGTCTCGAAAAAAGTTATTAAACATTTAATTTCCCATAACATTTGCATACAAATAGCAGCTCAAGCACAGCTGACGCACCGACTTTCGCTTGTATATATGTACACACATATATATATATATATATATATATATATATATATATATATATATATATATATATATATATATATATATATATATATATATATATATATATATATATATATATATATATATATATATATATATATATATATATATATATATATATATATATAGAAACGGAGAAGGCTCGGAATAGCGGTTCTTCGCAGGGTTCAGGGTATGCCCTAGTCGAGCGGTCTTTACTAGAATTTTCTTACTTGTTTGCTTCAGCTCTCAATAGAAATGGACAGGTACATTTGCATACAAATAGCAGCTCAAGCACAGCTGACGCACCGACTTTCGCTTGTATATATGTACACACATATATATATATATATATATATATATATATATATATATATATATATATATATATATATATATATACATACACATATATATATATATATATATATATATATATATATATATATATATATATATATATATATATGTATATATATATATATATATATATATATATATATATATAAGAAACGGAGAAGGCTCGGAATAGCGGTTCTTCGCAGGGTTCAGGGTATGCCCTAGTCGAGCGGTCTTTACTAGAATTTTCTTACTTGTTTGCTTCAGCTCTCAATAGAAATGGACAGGTACAGAGCCTGACTAAACTTCTATGACGTGAAAAATATATAGAAGATACTAAATATTGAGTATAAAGAATAAAGACTTATAAATCTGTATAGCTGTGGTCGGTATGAATCAAGAGCTCTCTCCAGCCAATCTTGCTATCTTTTCTTTTATTCTTTTGCACTGGTTCAGACGTTTATCCTACGTATATCACAGTATAGAATGTGAACAGTCAAACTGTCAGCACCATTCCGACGGTCCTCACATTTGCGTAAAAAAATAGTAATAACAGCGCACCTTCTTATGTTTGTACATACAGCTGCAGTGAAAATAATAGCACCATCGGATGTTGCAAAATTCAAAGTTGTAAAATTTTGAAAATAACTGAATTTTTTTAACATAAAATGATTTTATTCAACTAATCAATCCATTAATAACAGGTAAGAACGTTGCTGTCGGACGCAACCGACAGCGAAATACTATTTCACGTCCCAGCAGCACACAGGGACATCTATCACATTATATTTTTTTAAATTAAACATTAAATCCCCACTGTCGCCGCTCAAATTAGCTGCAGATTAAAACTTTTCATTGGAGGTGGCCAGACAGTTTCAATTAGGATCGAAGCTTAGAACCCTTACCTTAGCAAAAACACGCACCTGTATCGAGAGGTGGCATCTCTCAAAATAAGAGAGGTGGCAACTCTCAAAATGAAGAGGTGGCAACTCAGAAAATGTGATTTAAGTTTGTTGGCGAGCGTAGAGGTGTGGGCTCGAACCCCGGTGCGGTCATGTTGATATTTTTGTTATATTTTCTTTATTTAGTTATTTTGTATTAATAAAATATTCTTTTCAAACATATATATATATATATAATTTGACAAATCAAAAGACAAGGTCAAAGGTCACTAAGTCATTATGTGGCGCGTTATTGGCTCAGAAGCTGCAGATGTTTCAGTTTTTATTTGCCACGCCCCCAGTGGCCGTAGACAAATAATTGTTGGCATGTGCATAGAGTGGGCGTTCGGAAGTATAACTGTTAAGTTTGGATGCTTACATTCGAAAAATGCGAAAATTACAGTGTATTTTTCTGTATATCACGCCCCTTTTGGGGCGTAGCAATAATTTTTGGGGAATCGATAGAGGAGGCTTCCAGTAACCTAGCATCCAATTTTGAAGCTTCTAGCACTAAAACTGTGGGAGATATAAGCTGATATTAGTTACCACGCCCCCTGAAGACGTAGATATATCCGCCATACCTTTTCGATTGTGGGATGTTAACCCGAGTATATATACCAAGTCTCAAGTCTCTAGCATCAATAGTGCTCAAAATATAACGAAACTACTAAAATCAGTATATATTCAGATCCGATTTACCACGCCCCTAGTAGGCGTGGCCATAAAAAAAATTTTTTGGGCGATCTTTAAAGGATCGTTACAGTAACCCACGTGCCAAATTTGGGTGTTCTAGCTTTAAAACTGTAGAAGATGCAGCTTTACCCGATTTGCCACGCCCCCAAAGGGCGTAGATGCCTCCGCCATAGCGTTTTGATTTTGGGATGTCGACATGAGTGTTCAGTTAAAATCTCAACTCTCTAGCGATTCTAGAAGTAGTGTTTCTGAGATACAGGAAAATGCATTTTCCGATTTGCCACGCCCCTAGTGGGCGTATCGGGAAAATCTTGACACTTTATCAGACGAGGGTATACACGAGTATATATTTCAAATTTCAAGTCTCTAGCTTCAATAGCGTGGAAATGGTTTGCGTTCATACGGACAGACGGACGGACAGCATGACGGACATTGCACAAACCCAATATACTATATCACTACGTGAAATAGTGTAAAAAGGACTCCATATTTCTTGGGTACTTCAAAATATATTCACTTATTATATTGGTTAGGTCAAAATTAAGGTGGTAACAAAAAATAGCACTATCCCATCACAATGGCGAAAACAGAAAATTTACTTAAAAATGTTAAACAAAAGTACTTTAAATTCAAAACTATGGTATTTAACTCGTGTATTAATATTTGGTTGAGTATCCTGTATTGGCTATTACGGCCACACAGCGCTTTGGCAAGGAATCCACTAAATCGTGGCATCTAGAAATAGAAATCCTTTCCCAACTTTCTTTCACAACCATCCAAAGTGATTCATTTGATGTTGGGTTGCAGGTGTGAACTTCCTTTTTAACATCAGTCCACAAGTTCTCAACTGGATTGAGATCCAGAGACTGTAGATGCCATTCCATGACGTTGATGGCGTTGTCCGCAAACCACTTTTCAGCTTTTCTGCTCGTGTCCTTGGGGTTATTGCATTTAAATTATTTTCCCGTAGCCTAGTACGTATGGTTTCAACAGATGCAGAAATTTTTAAATCTTTTTTAAGCTCTGTTGCTGGCTTAAATGGCTCTTTCTTGCTCTGTCTTACCTTGACAAGCAACGGCGACATTACGGATTTTCGCCGACGAGACTCCACTTTTGGGACAAATTTCTTGGCGTTACTGATCATTTTGTTGGAACAGCCCAGTATACAACCTATTTCGGCGAATGTTTTGCCTTCTTCTAGCATTTTTCGGATAACTTTCCTTTCTTCATTACTGCAATGCTTTCCGCGGCCCATATTAAAAAAACAGCTATTAATTTTGTTTTTAAGCTATGTTTTCCTTTAAAAAATAACTTTTTTCTAATAAACACGAGTGTTTTACAATGGTAATTTTCGCGTAAATGCTTTTTTTCTATGACAACATGTGCTTATTTTGCATTCTCCTTTCGATTTTGCTTCTTCTGAGAAGAACCGTTATCATTTTCGTTCTTTTTCTTGCTCTCCCAAATCAAAGAGACTGTCGGTAAGGCAAGAAAAAAGAATCTGCAAACCAAAATTCTTTTAGTCAAGTTTTACTGTTAAATAAAGTGAGCTGCTTATTTTGGTGCTATTTTTTTCACCGGCATTGTACATATGTAGATGTAGTAGGGGAATATAATAAGTTGGAAGTACTAGGCAAGAAATAATATTAGGTCATCTTTTTACAAGTTATTAATAACTAAACGACTTTAATTTTTAATAATTGTTGAGGTTTTAAATCATTGACTTCAACTTCTCATTTTGCTTTCTCAAATTCCCACATAGGAAAGTAAACTATTGAGATGAAAATGGTCGCATACCGGGCTACTCACCATCGACGATATGCACCCTTACCGACGTCGGATTAGCATTTGATGGTGTACATGTATAAAGGCCAGAGTCCTGCTGGATGGCTTTCTGTACGAGGAGCCGACTAGTGGTCAGAATGCCTTTCTCGGTTACTAGTGATATGCCACCGCGAGGTGAATCAAAATTTATAATCTGAAATAAATATAAAATAATGACACGATATTATAAAACTAACAGGTTTTGCAACAATTCTATGCTTATTATATCCTGAGACCATTGAAAATTAGGAATCGGGCAATAACGGTTTTGTTAAAATGTATGTAACAGACAGAAGGACTTTATTGCAGACGCCATAAAGTATATACACTCAACGAAATTACATTAAAACAAGTAAGAAAACTCTAGTCAAGACCGCTCGACTAGGGTATACCCTGAACCCTGCGAAGAGCCGCTATTCAAAGCATTCTTTATATTCATATGTATATGTATGTTCATTACAAGCAACACATACACTCACACGCACGCACACACAAGCGCCAGTCGGTGCGTCAGCTGTTCTTTGGCTGCTTTGCATGGCAATGCTATGGGAAATTAAATGTTTAATAACTTTTTTTCTAGGGCGATTTCATACATACGGACAGACGGACGGACAGACGGACGGACAGACGGACGGACAGACGGACGGACAGACGGACGGACGGACAGACGGACGGACAGACGAACAGGGCTAAATCAACTCGGCTTGTCTCCCTGATCAAGAATATATATACTTTATGGGGTCTGCCACGCCTCCTTCTCCCTGTTACATACATTTAAGCAAAAACATTATACCCTCAATTCCCATTTTCAATGGTTTCAGGGTATAACAAGAAAGAGTGCTCTATTCGAGACTGCTCGACTAGGAGATCCCCTGAAACCTGCCAAGAACTACTATTCCCAAGAATCGCTAACATTCTCCGTTACTTTTAAATGTATGTAACATGCAACACATACACACAGACGCACGCTCAAGCACACAATCTGCTAACTGTGCAATTAGACTCAGCGACTGAGCTCAGTCTGCAAGGCACCGATAATGTGATATATTAAATGTTTAATAAATTTTTTTCTAGACAAACGACTTTGATCAAACTTGTTGGGCGTAATCATGTTATTCATATGTATCTATGTGCCGAAGCACAAGTCTCTAGTTGTCTTGAAAGGGGCAAAATTTAAATCCAAAATTTAACAAAAACCGAAATTGCAGAAGGCGCAAATAACACTAAGTGCAAAATTAAAAGACTCTAGCCATAAATATGAATTAGAATTAGAATTATTAGAGTTTTATAACTAAATAACGATATAGTCAGTCAGAAGCAGGCATGGCTGACCCCGTAAAGTAAAGTATATATATTCTTAAAAGGCTCGACGAGCCGAGTTGATATAGCCAAGTCCGTCCGTCCGTCTGTATGAACGCGTCGATTTCAGAACATAAAAAAACTTGAGTTCAAGCACGAACATAAAAATGCATAACAATTAAAAGAGAAACCCAACGCGCTAAGAGCACAAACTAATTAAAAAATGCCTCCGAAGCACTCATCGACTAGAAGAGAGTGCAACATAAACAAACAAGGGTCACATGTGCGGACATTAAGTATACATAAGTACATGCACGCTGAGCATTACAAACTCAGCGATAGGGTAAGGTTGCATAATTTAAGCTCTGAAGAATAGAGACTCAGTACGAAACTAACTACCACCGCAGTTGAAGTGTATTCAACCACAGCCTTCAATTTATTTTTGGAGGTTCGTGTGTAGCACGAAAAGATCGAGTTTATTTTAAACAAGTAGAAGATACCCCGAACCCCGTGCTATTTGAGTTTTTAACAAGTAAGAGTGCTCTAGTCGAGACTGCTCGACTAAGAGATCCCCTGAACCCTGCGAAGAACTGCGATTCCTAATAACCGCTAACATTCTCCGTTACTTTTATATGTACATATGTAGCAAGCAATACATACACACACATAAACGCACGCACAAGAACACAAACAGACGCACACACAAGCACACAATCTGCTAACTGTGCATTATGACTCAGCAGCTTCACTGCTGCTGTAAGACGCCGATAATATGAGTTATTAAATGTTTAATAAATTTTTTTAGCAATTTGAGACCGAAAAATGCAAAAGGCTCAAAAAATGCAAAATTGAAGGGTCAAATATTGCAAAATTTGAAGACTTTAACTATAAAGATGAATTAAATAGAATTTTATAAATAAATGAAGATATCAGTTTTTAATCGATAACATTAAAACGATAATAGTTATTGATTATTTGAAACAAACTAGATCGAATCGTGATATACACGAACTTCCAAAAAAAATTTGAAGTCTCTAGCTCTTATATCTTCTGAGATCGACGTGTTCAAACATACGGACAGACGGACATACGGACAGACGGACAGACAGACGGACAGGGCTAAATCGACTCGGCTTCTCTCCCTGATCAACAATATATACACTTTATGGGGTCTGCCACGCCTCCTTCTGCCTGTTACATACATTTTCACAAAACCAATATACCCTGATTTCCCATTTTCAATGGGTTCAGGGTATAACAAGTAAGAAAACTCTAGTCGAGACCGCTCGACTAGGGTATACCCTGAACCCTATGAAGAACCGTTATTCCAAGCATTCTTTGTTTCTTTTATTTACACATGCATATGTACGTTCATTACAAGCCAAACTTACACACACACGCACAAGCGCGCACACACACAAACGCCAATCGGTGCGTCAGCTGTTCTTTGGCTGCTTGGCATGGCAATGCTATGGGAAATTAAATGTTTAATAACTTTTTTTCTAGAGTAACGGTTTTAATCAAACTTGTTGGGCGTGATCATGTCATCCATATGTATATATGTGCCAAAGCACAAGTCTGTAGTATTTGAAATACGGGAGTTACAAATTTGAGGCGAAGGGGGCGTGGCACTCAAAATTTAACAAAAACCGAAATTGTGCAATGATCACATAACACTAAATGCAAAATTTGAAGACTCTGACTATAAAGATGAAATATATATAGTTAAATAACGGAGCATCGTTATCGTTTTTAATCGATAACATTAAAATTATGACAGCTATCGATTTTTTTTAACAAACTCGATCTTTTCGTGCTATACAGGAACCTACATAAAAAATTTAAAGTCTCTAGCTCTTATAGGTTCTGAGAACGACGCGTTCATACATACGGACAGACGGACGGACGGACGGACGGACGGACGGACGGACAAACGGATGGGGCTAAATCGAATCGGCTTGTCTCCCTGGTCAAGAATATATATATACTTTATGGGGTCTGCCACGCCTCCTTCTCCCTGTTACATACATTTCAACAAAAACATTATACCCTGATTTTCCCATTTTCAGTGGGTTCAGGGTATAAAAATATTGCATAATTAGCATTTAGTATAAACGCAAACAGAAAATTAAATTCAATTCATTTTCAATTGTTTAGCTAATAGCGCCATCTATGTTTTGATAGAATAGCGCCATACCTGTCTCGATTCAATTGAGCAGCTGATAATTCGCAAATCATAGCGCCATCTACTGGCAATATGTAGACTACAACTTGCGGTTCTTAGAATTTTCTAGATGCACGCAGTTCAATGTATGTATATATGTGTATGTGTGCACATGTATAGGAAGACTGTTTGTTTTGCGCTGCTGGTCACGTGTTTGCCGATTGGCCAAATGTTTTGCTTAATAACTTCTGCACGAAATAATTTTTTTCAATTTTAAAAATGTAAACCCATTCATTTATTGGCTTTGAGTGCAACTAACCTCAATTTAAATATTTGGGGATAAAAACGTTATCGAAATTCACTTATTAAGTTATATCTCCCATGTCTTTATGCTTAGAGTCCCCAAAGTTTTTTTTAGTTTTATTTCTATTTTATGCAATTTTGATTTTTAAGAAATTTTGGATTCCGGCTCCAAATTTCCCCAAATATTTAGAACAACATATGAATGAGTTTGCATTAAAATTGGAAAAAATTAAATAAAACATGTAGATTATATGCTAAAGATTTCAATAAAATCCATTAAGTTATACAGAAGGTATGGTCTATCGGCAAACGAAGCAGCGCTAAGCAGTGTTGCCGTTTTTATACCCTGAACCCATTGAAAATGGGAAATCAGGGTATAATGTTTTTGTTGGAGGGCGTATGTATGTAACAGGCAGAAGGAGGCGTGGCA
The DNA here is from genome assembly GCA_035047545.1 of Drosophila paranaensis. Taxonomy (NCBI): domain Eukaryota; kingdom Metazoa; phylum Arthropoda; class Insecta; order Diptera; family Drosophilidae; genus Drosophila; species Drosophila paranaensis. The sequence goes on from JAWNPL010000016.1 coordinate 97,784, forward strand.
GACCCCATAAAGTATATATATTCTTGATCAGGATGACAAGCCGAGTTGATATAGCCATGTCCGTCTGTCCGTCTGTCCGTCTGTCCGTCTGTCCGTCCGTCTGTCCGTATGTATGAACGCGTCGTTCTCAGAACCTACAATAGCTAGAGACTTGAAATTTTTTATGTAGGTTCCTGTATATCACGAAAAGATCGAGTTTGTTTCAGAAATTCGATAACTGTTATCGTTTTTTGTTATCGATTAAAAACGCAAATCTAAGTTAGGCTATAAAATTCTATCTAATTCATCTTTCTAGCTGGAGTCTTCAAATTTTGCATTTAGTGTTATGTAAGCCTTACGCAATTTCGGTTTTTGTTAAATTTTGGATGCCACGCCCCCTTCGCCTCAAATTTGTAACTCCCGTATATCAAATACTAGAGACTTATGCTTTGGCACATACATACATATGTATGACATGATCACGCCCAATAAGTTTGATCAAAATCGTTACTCTAGAAAAAAAGTTATTAAACATTTAATTTCCCATGTCATTGGCATGCAAACAGCAGCCAAAGAACAGCTGACGCAACGACTGGCGCTTATGTGTGTGTGCGCCTGTGTATGTTCGTGTGTATGTTCTGTTTGTAATGAACATATATATACTTATGTATATTAAAGAAACGGAGATTGCTTGGAATTGCGGTTCTTCGCAGGGTTCAGGGTATACCCTAGTCGAGCGGTCTCGACTAGAGTTTTCTTACTTGTTTCTTTTTGCGGACAGATCTGACCTTTTTATACCCTGAACCCATTGAAAATGGGAAAAAGGGTATAATGGTTTTGTGAAAATGTATGTAACAAGCAGAAGGAGGCGTGGCAGACCCCATAAGGTATATATATTCTTGATCAGGGAGAGAAGCCTAGTCGATTTAGCCCTGTCCGTCTGTCTGTCTGTCCGTCTGTCCGTCCGTCCGTCCGTCCGGCTGTCCGTATGTTTGAACGCGTCGATCTCAGAAGATATGAGAGCTCGAGACTTCAAATTTTTTTTTGGAAGATCGTGTATATCACGATTCGATCGAGTTTGTTTCAAACATTCGATAACTATCATCGTTTTAATGTTATCGATTAAAAACCGATATCTTCATTTAGTTATAAAATTCTATTTAATTCATCTTTATAGTTAGAGTCTTCAAATTTTGCATTTAGTGTTATTTGGGCCTTCTGCAATTTCGGTTTTTGTTAAATTTTGGATGCCACACCCTCAAATTGCCCCTTCGCCTCAAATTGCAAAATCACGTATTTCAAGTACTAGAGTCTTGTGCTTTGGCACATACACACATATGAATGTCACAATCACAAATTTGATCAAAATCGTTCGACTAGAAAAAAAGTTATTGAACATTTAATATCTCATATTATCGGCGTCTTGCAGCAGCAGCGAAGCTGATGAGTCATAATGCACAGTTAGCAGATTGTGTGTTGGTGCGTGAGTCTGTGTGTGTTCTTGTGCGTGCGTCTGTGTGTGTGTATGTATTGCGTGCTACATATTTACATACATATAAAAGTAACGGAGAATGTTAGCGGCTCTTAGGAATCGCAGTTCTTCGCAGGGTTCAGGGGATCTCTTTGTCGAGCAGTCTCGACTAGAGCACTCTTACTTGTTATAGCCTGAACCCATTGAAAATGGGAATTCAGGGTATAATGTTTTTGTTGGGAGGCGTAGGTATGTAACATGCAGAAGGAGGCGTGGCAGACCCCACAAAGTATATATATTCTTGATCAGGATGACAAGCCGAGTTGATATAGCCATGTCCGTCTGTCCGTCTGTCCGTCCGTCTGTCCGTATGTATGAACGCGTCGTTCTCAGAACCTAGAAGAGCTAGAGACTTAAAATTTTTTATGAAGGTTCCTGTATAGCACGAAAAGATCGAGTTTGTTAAAAAAATCGATAACTGTCTTAATTTTAATGTTATCGATTAAAAACGAAATCGATGCTCCGTTATATAATTCTATATAATTCATCTTTATAGCTAAAGTCTTCAAATTTTGCATTTAGTGTTATTTGGGCCTTACGAAATTTCGGTTTTTGTCAAATTTTGGCTGCCACGCCCCCTTTGCCTCTAATTTGTAAGTCGCGTACATCAAATACTAGAGACTTGTGCTTTGGCACATACATACATATAGATGACATGATCACGCCCAACAAGTTTGATCAAAATCGTTACTCTAGAAAAAAAGTTATTTAACATTTAATTTTAGCATTGCCATGCAAAGCAGCCAAAGAGCAGCTGACGCACCGACTGGCGTTTGTGAGTGCGCGCGCCTGTCCGTGTGTATGTGTATTTGTTGCTTGTAATGAACATACATATTCATATATATAAAAGAAACGGAGAATGCACGGAATAGCGGTTCATTTCAGGGTTCAGGGTATACCCTAGTCGAGCGGTCTCGACTAGAGTTTTCTTACTTGTTTTGCTTAAAGTGTTTGTCTGGTTTTTTTTTGTCCTTTTTAAAAAAAATCTGTCGGTTTTTGTCTTTTTTCTGGGCTCAGCCGTCCTTTTTTTGTGTAAAGGCAACACTGGCGCTAAGCATAGTTTTCCTATGCGGGTGCACACATACAGACACATACATATATTGAACTGCGTGCGTCTAGCACATTCTAAGAACCGCAAGTTTGTGTGTCTCCTAGATGGCGCTATGGTTTGCGAATTATCAGCTGCTCTATTAAATCGATACATACAAAGATGGCGCTCTTAGCTAAAAGTATGAGAATAAATTGAATATGAGAATATTACATGCAAACTCTGCAGTATTTACAAAAAAACGCAGATTGCACGGGGCTCTTACTTGTTGGAATTACTTGCCTGGAATTTAATGTTGAAGTTGAGTTGAATTGAAAAATACAATTTATTGTGACAGTTGGTCACAGTGAATCGTCTACAAGAGGACGTGATGGCGTTGCCAGATGCAAGTGCATCGGTGACTTGGCAAACAGACTCACTGAGATTTTCGCAAGGAACAGGGGAGACGTGCAGAGACTCGTTTCATTGAAAACATATAATACTGAAAAGCAATAACTCAAGCGTATCTATTTGCCGATAAATATAAAAATGTATATCCGTCAAAATATTCGTCAAATTTGCTGATATATGGATAGTGGCTATGACCCCAGACTCTTTCTGAATGATGAATGATTAAAGATCGATACTCACCTGACGGTTATGGGACCATATGACGGTTGGCGGTGGTTCAGGAGCAAATCTTACAATGCAGGTTAAATTAATAGTGGATCCCTTATTAATGTGCATCTCAGGGCCGCCCATAACCTCAGTAACGGGCTCTATATAGGTAAAATAAATATAAATGTTTAGGATAAATATTAAATAAATAACAATTAAGAAAACTCTAGTCGAGACCGCTCCTAAACCCTGCAAAGAACCGCTATTCCTAAGAATTTCTAACATTCTCTGTTACTTTAACTCTAGCTAGAATGATGAATTAGATAGAATTTAATAATTGAATAACGATTTCCTTTTTTAATCGATAGCAATAAAACTAAGAAAGTAATCGACTTAAAAAAAAAACGCGATCCTTTTGTGCTATACAAGAGCCTCCAAACAAAATTTGAAGTCCTAGCTTTTATTTATTCTAAGATCGACGAGTTCAAACATACGGAAAAACGGACAGATGGACACTTAGACAGACAGACGGATAGGGCTAAATCGACTCGGCTTCTCTCCCTGATCAAGAATATATACACTTTAATGGGTCTGCTACGCCTCCTTCTGCCCGTTACATACATATTCACAAAAACATTTTATTCTTTTTTATACCCTGAACCCATTGAAAATGGGAAAATCAGGGTATAATGTTTTTGTTGAAATGTATGTAACAGGCAGAAGGAGGCGTGGCAGACCCCATAAAGTATATATATTCTTGATCAGGGAGACAAGCCGAGTCGATTTAGCCCTGTCCGTCTGTCCGTCCGTCCGTCCGTCCGTCCGTCCGTCCGTCCGTCCGTCCGTCCGTCCGTCCGTCCGTCTGTCCGTATGTATGAACGCGTCGTTCTCAGAACCTACCAGAGCTAGAAACTTGAAATTTTATATGTAGGTTCCTGTATAGCACGAAAAGATCGAGTTTGTTTCAGAAATTCGATAACTGTTATCGTTTTATTGTTATCGATTAAAAACGAAAATCTAAATTAAGCTAAAAAATTCTATGTAATTCATCTTTATAGCTAGAGTCTTCAAATTTTGCATTTAGTGTTATGTGAGCATTACACAATTTCGGTTTTTGTTAAATTTTGGATGTCACGCCCCCTTCGCCTCAAAATTGTAAGTCCCGTATATCAAATACTAGAGACTTGTGCTTTGGCACATACATACATATGGATGACATGATCACGCCCAACAAGTTTGATCAAAATCGTTACTCTAGAAAAAAAGTTATTAAACATTTAATTTCCCATAGCATTGCCATGCAAACAGCAGCCAAAGAACAGCTGACGCACCGACTGGCGTTTGGGTGTGTGTGCGCCTGTGTATGTGTGTGTATGTTCTGTTTGTAATGAACATATATATACTTATGTATATTAAAGAAACGGAGATTGCTTGGAATAGCGGTTCTTCGCAGGGTTCAGGGTATACCCTAGTCGAGCGGTCTCGACTAGAGTTTTCTTACTTGTTTCAATAGGGAAACCTAAATTCAGTTAAAAATTCGATCTAGTTCATCTGTCTAGTCTTAAAATTTTGCTCTTAATATTATTTGAGCCTTACACAATTTCGGTTTTTGTCAAATTTTTTTTTTCGCCCCAAATTTTTAAATCACGTATTTCAAATACTAGAGACTTGTGCTTTGGCACAAACATTTGCGTATACGCCCTGCAAGTTTGATCAAAAACGTTTGGCTACGAAAGAAGTTATTATATATTTAATAACTCATATTATCGACGCTTTGCAGACTGAGCGCAGTTGCTAAGTCAAAATGCACATTTTATTTTAAAATTAATCTTTAATCTTAGGGACGCCGCTCAAATTGGCTTTCGATTAAAAATTTGTATTGAAGAAGGCCGTTGAAATTTCAATGGGTATCTAAGTTTAGAGCCTTAACAAAGGTATGCATCGCCAAGTAATGTAAAAATGAGAGAGATACTCTTTGGCGGGTTGGGTGGGTTCAAATCCCGGTGCGGTCATGTCGATATTTCTTTTATTATACATTTTTACGAAGTGAAATAAGTATATTGGTTTTGTTCAATGTCCGTCATGCTGTCCGTACGTCTGTCAGTATGTTCGTATGAACGCAAACCATTTCCACGTTATCGAAGCTAGAGACGTGTAATTTTGAATATATACTCGTGTATACTCTCGTCAGATAAAGTGTCACGATTTTGTAAATACGCCTACTAGGGGCGTGGAATATCGGAAAATGCATTTTCCTGTATCTCAGAAACACTATTTCTGGAAGGGCTAGAGAGTTGGGATTTTATCTGAACACTCATGTCGACATCCCAAAATCAAAAAGCTATGGCGGATATATTTACGCCCATTGGGGGCGTGGCAAATCGGGTCAAACTGTATCTTCTACTGTTTTAAAGCTAGAACGCCCAAATTTGGCACGTGGGTTACTGTTACGATCCTATAAAGATCGCCCAAAAAATTTTATGGCCGCGCCTACTAGGGGCGTGGCAAATCGGATCTGAATATATAGTGATTTTACTAGTTTCGTTATATTTTGAGCACTATTGATGCTAGAGACTTGAGACTTGGTATATATACTCGGGTTAACATCCCACAAGGTATGGCTGATATATCTACGCCTTCAGGGAGCGTGGCAACAAATATCAGCTTATATCTCCCACAGTTTTAGTGCTAGAAGCTTCAAAACTGGATGCTAGGTTACTGGAAGCCTCCTCTATCGATTCCCTAATAATTTTTGTTACGCCCCATAAGGGGAGTGACATACAGAAAAATACCCTGTAATTTTCGCATTTTTTTAATGTAAGCATCCAAACTTTACAGTTATATTCTTAAACGCCCACTCTATGCACATGCCAATAACTAAATAAAGAAAATATAACAAAAATATCAACATGACCGCACCGGGGTTCGAGCCCACACCTCTACGCTCGCCAACGAACTTAAATCACATTTTCTGAGTTGCCACCTCTCTCATTTTGAGAGTTGCCACCTCTCTTATTTTGAGAGATGCCACCTCTCTCGATTTAGGTGCGTGTTCTTGCTAAGGTAAGGGTTCTAAGCTTCGATTCTAATTGAAACTGTCTGGCTACCTCCAATGAAAAGTTTTAATCTGCAGCTAAATTTAAGCGGCGACAGTGGGGATTTAAGGTTAAATTTTAAAAAATATAATGTGATAGATGCCCCTGTGTGCTGCTGGGACGTGAAATAGTATTTCGCTGTCGGTTGCGTCCGACAGCAACGTTCTTACTTGTTGCTATTGATTAAAAACGAAAATATAAATTAAGCTGTAAAATTCTATCTAATTCATCTTTCTAGCTACAGTCTTCAAATTTAGTGTTATTTGAGCCTTACACAATTTCGGTTTTTGTTAAATTTTGGACGCCACGCCCCCTTCGCCTCAAATTTGTAACTCCCGTATATCAAATACTAGAGACTTGTGCTTTGGTACATACATACATATGGATGACATGATCACGCCCAACAAGTTTGATCAAAATCGTTACTCTAGAAAAAAAGTTATTAAACATTTAATTTCCCATGTCATTGGCATGCAAACAGCAGCCAAAGAACAGCTGACGCAACGACTGGCGCTTGTGTGTGTGTGCGCCTGTGTATGTGTGTGTATGTTCTGTTTGTAATGAACATATATATACTTATGTATATTAAAGAAACGGAGATTGCTTGGAATAGCGGTTCTTCGCAGGGTTCAGGGTATACCCTAGTCGAGCGGTCTCGACTAGAGTTTTCTTACTTGTTTCAATAGGGAAACCTAAATTCAGTTAAAAATTCGATCTAGTTCATCTGTCTAGTCTTAAAATTTTGCTCTTAATATTATTTGAGCCTTACACAATTTCGGTTTTTGTCAAATTTTTTTTTCGCCCCAAATTTTTAAATCACGTATTTCAAATACTAGAGACTTGTGCTTTGGCACAAACATTTGCGTATACGCCCTGCAAGTTTGATCAAAAACGTTTGGCTACGAAAGAAGTTATTATATATTTAATAACTCATATTATCGACGCTTTGCAGACTGAGCGCAGTTGCTAAGTCAAAATGCACATTTTATTTTAAAATTAATCTTTAATCTTAGGGACGCCGCTCAAATTGGCTTTCGATTAAAAATTTGTATTGAAGAAGGCCGTTGAAATTTCAATGGGTATCTAAGTTTAGAGCCTTAACAAAGGTATGCATCGCCAAGTAATGTAAAAATGAGAGAGATACTCTTTGGCGGGTTGGGTGGGTTCAAATCCCGGTGCGGTCATGTCGATATTTCTTTTATTATACATTTTTACGAAGTGAAATAAGTATATTGGTTTTGTTCAATGTCCGTCATGCTGTCCGTACGTCTGTCAGTATGTTCGTATGAACGCAAACCATTTCCACGTTATCGAAGCTAGAGACGTGTAATTTTGAATATATACTCGTGTATACTCTCGTCAGATAAAGTGTCACGATTTTGTAAATACGCCCACTAGGGGCGTGGAATATCGGAAAATGCATTTTCCTGTATCTCAGAAACACTATTTCTGGAAGGGCTAGAGAGTTGGGATTTTATCTGAACACTCATGTCGACATCCCAAAATCAAAAAGCTATGGCGGATATATTTACGCCCATTGGGGGCGTGGCAAATCGGGTCAAACTGTATCTTCTACTGTTTTAAAGCTAGAACGCCCAAATTTGGCACGTGGGTTACTGTTACGATCCTATAAAGATCGCCCAAAAAATTTTATGGCCGCGCCTACTAGGGGCGTGGCAAATCGGATCTGAATATATAGTGATTTTACTAGTTTCGTTATATTTTGAGCACTATTGATGCTAGAGACTTGAGACTTGGTATATATACTCGGGTTAACATCCCACAAGGTATGGCTGATATATCTACGCCTTCAGGGAGCGTGGCAACAAATATCAGCTTATATCTCCCACAGTTTTAGTGCTAGAAGCTTCAAAACTGGATGCTAGGTTACTGGAAGCCTCCTCTATCGATTCCCTAATAATTTTTGTTACGCCCCATAAGGGGAGTGACATACAGAAAAATACCCTGTAATTTTCGCATTTTTTTAATGTAAGCATCCAAACTTTACAGTTATATTCTTAAACGCCCACTCTATGCACATGCCAATAACTAAATAAAGAAAATATAACAAAAATATCAACATGACCGCACCGGGGTTCGAGCCCACACCTCTACGCTCGCCAACGAACTTAAATCACATTTTCTGAGTTGCCACCTCTCTCATTTTGAGAGTTGCCACCTCTCTTATTTTGAGAGATGCCACCTCTCTCGATTTAGGTGCGTGTTCTTGCTAAGGTAAGGGTTCTAAGCTTCGATTCTAATTGAAACTGTCTGGCTACCTCCAATGAAAAGTTTTAATCTGCAGCTAAATTTAAGCGGCGACAGTGGGGATTTAAGGTTAAATTTTAAAAAATATAATGTGATAGATGCCCCTGTGTGCTGCTGGGACGTGAAATAGTATTTCGCTGTCGGTTGCGTCCGACAGCAACGTTCTTACTTGTTGCTATTGATTAAAAACGAAAATATAAATTAAGCTGTAAAATTCTATCTAATTCATCTTTCTAGCTACAGTCTTCAAATTTAGTGTTATTTGAGCCTTACACAATTTCGGTTTTTGTTAAATTTTGGACGCCACGCCCCCTTCGCCTCAAATTTGTAACTCCCGTTTATCAAATACAAGAGACTTGTGCTTTGCCACATACATACATATGGATGACATGATTACGCTTAACAAGTTTGATCAAAATCGTTACTCTAGAAAAAAAGTTATTAAACATTTAATTTCTTATAGCATTGCCATGTAAAGCAGCCAAAGAACAGCTGACGCACCGACTAGCGTTTGTGTGTGCGTTCGCCTGTGTATGTGTTGCTTGCAATGAACATATATATACTTATGTATATTAAAGAAACGGAGATTGCTTGGAATTGCGGTTCTTCGCAGGGTTCAGGGTATACGCTAGTCGAGCGGTCTCGACTAGAGTTTTCTTACTTATTCCCAATAGAGTATTATTCGGGGCATCAGATAATCTTTATGGTTTAGCTGACTTCAAAGCTCTAAAATTTAACTGACAGCTAGAAGTCAACTGCAAATTTCAAATTCAAGTAACTTGCGACATATTTCGAAAGTTTAAGTAAATGAAAATGAAGGCGGAAGTATGTAGAATGCAATTAAATTACTTGTTTTGTTCGATATGTCATTGTTATACATGTTCACGAAGTGATATAAGTACATATATTTTTGAGCAGGGAGACAAGTAAATTTAGCTCATTATTTTTATACTTATTCGTGAATGATTGTAAAATAAGACTACATTAAAGTTTTGGTTCATTTCCTGCTTATAAATATCTTTCGTTCATTATGAAAAAAAGTTGCTGCTGTACGAAGACATTATTGGTGCACTTTATATAATCACCAGGCAAGTGTTCAATATGTAAACAAGAGCAACACAGTTTTCAGAAGTACTTTGCACTTTGGCTTGGAATGTAGAGGAAAGAACCCATACAGAAATGTGAAAGATACTTTGAAACAGAAAATTTGTACTTTAATCGGTTAAATCATTTTTTACTCACCCACAATATTTAAATATACCGAGTGACCGATTGGTGGTGTCGTTGAGATCTGACATTCGTATATGCCCGAATCCTTGCGCTGAGCATAACGAATACGGAGTGTCCAGTCTTCGGCATGTGGCGAATGCATCGCTTCGAACCGCTGATCTGATGTGTACGTATAGCGACCAACAGTAAGGAGATGTATATCTCGATGTCTCACCCAGGAAACCTGAAAAATTGATTAATTGTTAATTATTATACCCTGAACCCATTGAAAATGGGAAAAAAGGGTATAATGGTTTTGTGAAAATGTATGTAACAGGCAGAAGGAGGCGTGGCAGACCCCATAAAGTATATATATTCTTGATCAGGATGACAAGCCGAGTTGATATAGCCATGTCCGTCTGTCCGTCTGTCTGTCCGTATGTATGAACGCGTCGTTCTCAGAACCTATAAGAGCTAGAGACTTGAAATTTTTTACGTAGGTCCGTGAATAGCACGAAAAGATCGAGTTTGTTAAAAAAAGTCGATAACTATTTTAATTTTATTGTTATCGATTAAAAACATTATCGAATGTTAGTTATAAAATTATATCTCCCACGTCTTTATAGCTAGAGTCCCTTAATTTTTTTGTAAGTTTTATATTTATTTTATTTAATTTTGATTTTCGTTAAATTTTGGATACCGGCTCCAAATTTCCCCAAATATTTAAATTGAGGTTAGTTCCACTCAAAGCCAGTAAATGAATGGGTTTACATTTTTAAAAATTGGAAAAAATGCAATAAAATATGTTGAACATAAGCTGAAAATTTCATTCAAATCAATTAAGTCGCGCAGAAGTTATTAAACAAAACGTTTGGCCAATCGGCCAAACACGTGACCAGCAAAACAAAGCAAACTGTTTTCCTATACATGTGCACACATACACACATACACATTGAGCTGCGTGCATCTAGCAACTTCTAAAACCCGCAAGTTTTAGTGTACATATTTCCAATAGATGGCGCTATGATTTGCGAATTATCAGCTGCTCAGTTGGATCGAAACTTGGATGGCGCTATTCTATCGAACCATAGATGGCGCTATTGGCTAAACAATTGAAAATGAATTGAATTTAGTTTTATGTGCGTTTATACGAAATGCTAATTATGCAGTATTTTAAAAAACGCAGATAGCGCGGGGTTTAGGGTATTTCCTAGTCGGGACCCCCGACTAGAGTTTTCTTACTTGTTATTAATTATAAACAAGTAAGAATATTCTTGTCGAGACTGTTCGACTAGAAGATACTCCATCACGGACGCTACACCATGCTTACAGTGATGGTATGTCAGCCAGTGGCGTCGATAATTTGATATTTATAAACGGAACTATTAACCCATTTGATAATAAACATCCGAAAGGGTAACTTAATCCCAAGTGTTTAGAAATTGTCAATTCGGGGCAGTTTTAAGCTATATGCCATTCATTTAGAATGCCATAACATTGGCACTCTAAAACTGTCCAAAAGTGATGGACACTTCGGCTGTGTCCAGATAAGAATGTAATCGAACATCTACGGAATATTCTATTCTAAGATATTCTATTAGAGATGACCTCAATAAGGCTCTTATTGAGGAGTGGAAAAATGATAAAAAGGACTAAAGCCGTTTTAAAAGTTTAAGTTTTTAGCAAAGAGAGAGACGTCAGTTGCAATCATTTGTATTTAATGTTATTATTTTTTTATACATTGACCGAATTCATCCAGTTAAAAAACGTTTGAAATGCGAATCATACTTTATATAATAAAGGCAGTTTACAGATAAAAACAAGTAAGAAAACTCTAGTCGAGACCGCTCGACTAGGGTATACCCTGAACCCTGCGAAGAACCGCAATTCCAAGCAATCTCCGTTTCTTTAATATGCATAAGAATATACAAATATGTTCATAACAATCCAAACATACACACACACGTACAGGCGCACGCACACACACACGCCAGTCGGTTCGTCAGCTGTTCTTTGGCTGCTATTTGCATGGCAATGCTATGGGAAATTTAATGTTTAATAACTTTTTTTCTAGAGTAATGATTTTGATCAAACTTGTTGGGCGTGATCATGTCATCTATATGTAAGTATGTGCCAAAGCACAAGTCTCTAGTATTTGATATACGGGAGTTACAAATTGGAGGCGAGGGGGGCGTGGCACCCAAAATTTAACAAAAACCGAAATTGCGTAAGACCCAAATAACACAAAATGCAAAATTTGAAAACTCTAGCTAGAAAGATGAATTAGATAGAATTTTTTAGCTTAATTTAGATTTTCGTTTTTAATCGATAACAATAAAACGATAACAGTTATCGAATTTCTGAAACAAACTCGATATGCGCGCCCTATACAGGGACCTACAAAAAAAATTTGAAGTCTCTAGCTATTGTAAGTTCTGAGATCGACGCGTTCATACATACGGACAGACGGACAGGGCTAAATCGACTCGGCTTGTCTCCCTGATCAAGAATATATATACTTTATGGGGTCTGCCACGCCTCCTTCTGCCTGTTACATACATACGCCTTCCAACAAAAACATTATACCCTGATTTCCCATTTTCAATGGGTTCAGGGTATAAACAAGTAAGAAAACTCTAGTCGAGACCGCTCGACAAGGGTATACCCTGAACCCTATGAAGAACCGTTATTCTAAGCATTCTTTGTTTCTTTTATATACACATGCATATGTACGTTCATTACAAGCCAAACTTACACACACACGCACAGGCGCGCACACACACACGCCAGTCGGTGCGTCAGCTGTTCTTTGGCTGCTGCTTGCATGGCAATGCTATGGGACATTAAATGTTTAATAACTTTTTTCTAGAGTAACGATTTTGATCAAACTTGTTGGGCGTGATCATGTCATCTATATGTATATATGGGCCAAAGCACAAGTCTCTAGTATTTGATATACGGGAGTTACAAATTTGAGGCGAAGGGGGCGTGGCATCCAAAATTTAACAAAAACCGAAATTGTGCAATGATCACATAAGACTAAATGCAAAAATTGAAGACTCTAGCTATAAAGATTATTTATATATAATTAAATAACGGAGCATCGATTTCGTTTTTAATCGATAACATTAAAACGATAGTTGTTATCGTTTTTTTTTAACAAACTTGATCTGCGCACGCTATACGAGGATCTACATAAAAAATTTCAAATCTCTAGCTCTTATAGGTTCTGAGAACGACGCGTTCACACATACGGACGGACGGACGGACGGACGGACGGACGGACGGACGGACGGACGGACGGACGGACGGACGGACAGACGGACAGGGCTAAATCGACTCGGCTTGTCTCCCTGATCAAGAATATATATACTTTATGGGGTCTGCCACGCCTCCCTCTCCCTGTTACATACATTTCAGCAAAAACATTATACCCTGATTTTCCCATTTTCAATGGGTTCAGGGTATAAAAAGGCATTTTTAATTACACCAGAATGTCAATAACAAAGTTTAACTATATTCTGAGGAAAATTAATTAAAAGTTGAAAAAATGATCAACTAATTTTATATTTCACCCCACAACGCCATTTGGAAACTTGATAATAACTTTAATGCACATATTTTTATACCCTGAACCCATTGAAAATGGGAAAAAAGGGTATAATGGTTTTGTGAAAATGTATGTAACAGGCAGAAGGAGGCGTGGCAGACCCCATAAAGTATATATATTCTTGATCAGGGAGAGAAGCCGAGTCGATTTAGCCCTGTCCGTCTGTCTGTCTGTCCGTCTGTCCGTCTGTCCGTCTGTCCGTATGTTTGAACGCGTCGATCTCAGAAGATATAAGAGCTAGAGACTTCAAATTTTTTTTGGAAGCCCGTGTATTGTACGATTCGATCGAGTTTGTTTCAAATATTCGATAACTATAATCGTTTTAATGTTATCGATTAAAAACCGATATCTTCATTTAGTTATAAAATTCTATTTAATTCATCTTTCTAGCTAGAGTCTTCAAATTTTGCATTTAGTGTTATTTGAGCCTTCTGCAATTTCGGTTTTTGTTAAATTTTGGATGCCACGCCCTCAAATTGCCCCTTCGCCTCAAATTGCTAAATCACGTATTTCAAGTACTAGAGACTTGTGCTTGGGCACATACACACATATGAATGTCATGATCACGCCCCACAAATTTGATCAAAATCGTTCGACTAGAAAAAAAGTTATTAAACATTTAATATCTCATATTATCGGCGTCTTGCAGCAGCAGCGAAGCTGATGAGTCATAATGCAGAGTTAGCAGATTGTGTGTTGATGCGTGCGTCTGTGTGTGTGTTCTTGTGCGTGCGTCTGTGTGTGTGTATGTATTGCTTGCTACATATGTACATACATATAAAAGTAACGGAGAATGTTAGCGGCTCTTAGGAATCGCAGTTCTTCGCAGGGTTCAGGGGATCTCTTTGTCGAGCAGTCTCGACTAGAGCACTCTTACTTGTTTATATATATGTGTATATATATATGTAGTCGATTTTGCCCTGTCCATCTGTCAGTACGTATGAATACGTCGATCTCATAACCTATAAGAGCTAGAGATGTGCAATTTTTTAAGTGTATAGCACGATAAGATCGAATTTGTTTTGCGCAATATCCGTCATGCTGCCCGTCCGTCTGTCAGTCTGTCCGTCTGTCCGTATGAACGCAAAACATTTCCACGCTATTGAAGCTAGAGACGTGTAATTTTGAATATATACTCGTGTATACCCTCGTCTGATAAAGTATCAAGATTTTCCCGATACGCCCACTAGGGGCGTGGCAAATCGGAAACTACATTTTCCCGTATCTCAGAAACACTGCTTCTCGAAGAGCTAGAGAATCAAGATTTGGAATGAACACTCACGTCGACATCGTCCAAGTATTTTATAGCCACGCCTTTTAGTGGCGTGGCAAATCAGATCTGAATACATATATTGTGATTCTATTATATTTTGAGCACTATTGATGCTAAAAACTTGAGACTTGGTATATATTCGCGGGTGAACATCCCAAAATCTAAAAGTTATGGCGGATATGTCTACGCCCATATATGAGCTTATATCTATGTAATTTTCTCATTTTGTTAATGTAAGCATCCAAGCTTTACAGTTATGCTCCTGAACACCCACTCTATGAACATGCCAAATATTATATGTCTACGGCCACTGGGGGCGTGGCAACTCAAAACTGAAAACTCTACAGCTTCTCAGCCAATAACTCGGTACATAATGACATTGTGACCTTTGACCTTATCTTTTGATTTGCCAAATTTTATATATGTATTGAAAAGAACATTTTATTAACTTGTTTTATAACTAAAAAAAAATAACAAAAACCGAAACTGTGCAAATCTCAAAAAACACTAAAAGCTAAATTTGAAAACTATAGCTTTAACAAGTAAGAAAACTATAGTCGAGGGTCCCGACTAGGGTATACCCTGAACCCTGCGAAGAACCGCAATTCCAAGCAATCTCCGTTTCTTTAATATACATAAGTATATATATGTTCATTACAAACAAAACATACACACACACATACACAGGCGAACGCACACACAAACGCCAGTTGGTGCGTCAGCTGTTCTTTGGCTGCTGTTTGCATTGCAATGTTATGGGAAATTAAATGTTTAATAACTTTTTTTCTAGACTAACGATTTTGATCAAACTTGTTGGGCGTGATCATGTCATCCATATGTATGTATGTGCCAAAGCACAAGTCTCTAGTATTTGATATACGGGAGTTACAAATTTGAGGCGAAGGGGGCGTGGCACCCAAAATTTAACAAAAACCGAAATTGCGTAAGGCCCAAGTTACACTAAATGCAAAATTTGAAAACTCTAGCTATAAAGATGAATTAGATAGAATTTTATAGCTGAATTTAGATTTTCGTTTTTAATCGATAACAATAAAACGATAACAGTTATCGAATTTCTGAAACAAACTCGATATGCGCGCCCTATACAGGGACCTACAAAAAAAATTTGAAGTCTCTAGCTATTGTAAGTTCTGAGATCGACGCGTTCATACATACGGACAGACGGACAGACGGACGGACGGACAGACGGACAGACATTCATTTAGTGTTACATGGGCCTTACGCAATTTCGGTTTTTGTTAAATTTTGGATGCCACGCCCCCTTTGCCTCAAATTTGTAACTCCCGTATATCAAATACTAGAGACTTGTACTTTGACACATACATACATATGGATGACATGATCACGCCCAACAAGTTTGATCAAAATCGTTACTCTAGAAAAAAAGTAATTAAATTATTATTAAAGAACAGTTGACGTACCGGTTGGCGTTTGTGTGTGTGTGCGCCTGTGCGTGTGTGTGTATGTGTTGCTTGTAATGAACATACATATACATATGTTTTAAAAAAGAAACGGAGAATGAACGGAAAAGCGTTTCTTCGCAGGGTTCAGGGTATACCCTAGTCGAGCGGTCTCGACTAGCGTTTTCTTACTTGTTTCTTCTATTTCGCTCCAATTATTTTCAACCACCATCCGGTTGTGGTAATTTTTAGATTTTAGGTGCCACAAAAGCGAACGGCTAAACACTTCCGCGATTAAATTATTCACGTCAAAATCTACTTTTTTGGTCATTTTTTTTTATTATCACTACGACAGTTAATTTGCAATTGAGATCAAATACATAAATATATGCATGTAAAAATATGTAAGCAAACTGTAATTTAAGCTTAAATTACAAATATATGCATGTAAAAATATGTAAGCTAACTGTAAATTAAGCTTAAATTACAAATATATGCATGTGAAAATATGTAAGCTAACTGTAAATTAAGCTTAAATTATAAATATATGCATGTAAAAATATGTAAGCTAACTGTAAATTAAGCTTAAATTACAAAACCAAAACATACTTCGCATAAACATAAAGTAAATAAAATCACTTGCAAACAACAATAAGTTTAGCTCGTGCGCAACAAAAACACACGTATCAGCAAAGCTATATCAAGCTACAAAGCGATTCAGAATCGCTCTCTCGCAACTCTCTTCATTTTCCGCTTTGACTCGCTTCGCCCGCACTGTGACATGAGACAAGCGATTACGTGTAAATGTGCGTGCAGAGCTTTCTTGTTCATTATCGCTTTATTATCGCTTTCTCGCCGGCACTCTGCCGTCAGCCTTATACAATTGCGATTTTTTTTTTCAAATTTGCAAAAAACATGCTTCAAATACTAGAGATTCGTGATTTGTCAAATACACACATATGAGTGACATAATCACGCTCTGAAATTTTGATCTAAAAAGTCCATCTATGAAACAAGTAAGAAAACTCTAGTCGAGACCGCTCGACTAGGGTATACCCTGAACCCTGCGAAGAACCGCAATTCCAAACAATCTCCGTTTCTTTAATATACATAAGTTTATATATATGTTCATTACAAACAACACATACACACACACATACACAGGCGCAAGCACTCACAAGCGCAAATCGTTGCGTCAGCAGTTCTTTGGCTGCTGTTTGCATGGCAATGCTATGGGAAATTAAATGTTTAATAACTTTTTTTCTAGAGTAACGATTTTGATCAAACTTGTTGGGCGTGATCACGTCATCCATATATATGTATGTGCCAAAGCACAAGTCTCTAGTATTTGATATACGGGAGTTACAAATTGGAGGCGAAGGGGGCGTGGCACCCAAAATTTAACAAAAACCGAAATTGCGTAAGACCCAAATAACACTACATGCAAAATTTGAAGACTCTAGCTAGAAAGATGAAATAGATAGAATTTTTTAGCTTAATTTAGATTTTCGTTTTTAATCGATAACAATAAAACGATAACAGTTATCGAATTTCTGAAACAAACTCGATATGCGCGCCCTATACAGGGACCTACAAAAAAAATTTGAAGTCTCTAGCTATTGTAAGTTCTGAAATCGACGCGTTCATACATACGGACAGACGGACAGACGGACAGACGGACAGACGGACAGACAGACGGACAGACAGACAGACAGACGGACAGGGCTAAATCGACTCGGCTTGTCTCCCTGATCAAGAATATATATACTTTATGGGGTCTGCCACGCCTCCTTCTCCCTGTTACATACATACGCCTTCCAACAAAAACATTATACCCTGATTACCCATTTTCAATGGGTTCAGGGTATAAAAAGTTTTTGTTGTTGTGCGTACGTCTGTTTATGTGCCTGTGTTTCTTGCGATTTAAATATCAAATTGAACTTAATTTTATTCATTGTTTAAAAAAAATTCAAATAGCTCATCTTAATCAGACTCGCCAGAAGGATCTGCACCTGTATTTTCCAACTCTGAAATTATATATTTTTGGCTTGGCGGAGATGGTATCGTCAGATGATTTGCATCTGATTAGTACTTATATAAGTTAACTATAAACAGCAAGCAACCCAAGAACGACCTCAGAATATTCTTACCAAAACAGCTGAACCAGCGTTATCAATGGTCAGCGAAGGCGCACTTGGTCTGGGTGCCATGTTCAACGACCTGCAAACTCAAGTTAGCGCCCCGCAACTACGTTACGCAACATCCGCGAGTTAATATGATACTCTGCCAGAGCGCAAGCCCTGTAGCTCTGCATCGCGGCACCAGAGGCCGGCGACAGCGTTGATTACGTAACGCCCAAAGCCACCGACAACAGCAGCGGCGCTGTCGACAAATTTACTTTAAATATCCTGAGCATAATATGAATTATATGAATTACTATAAAAATAATTTCAAGCGCTGTAAAGAGCAGCACAAGAGTGACAAGAGCGGGAGCGAATGCTCTCTAGCTGTTCGGTCTCCTGCGCAGGCTCTCTGGCCTTTAGCTTAAGATTCGCTGTGTAATAAATTTCAGTACGTAAAAGAAATCGTTGTCGGCAAGGTGCTGATTTGAAGACCACAAGTTGCTTTTGACACGGTACTATACCAAGCCCTTTTGATAGGACATTTTTGGCGCCCCGGGGGGACTCTTCAACAGCAGGTGTAAATCGTACATATATGCCTGTCTATCGATAAAAATGCTTAACTTGGTTGTTCATACATATGTATATTGTTGTCAAAAATAATTAGACATTGACCTCTATATGCTCTTGAATTTGATGAACATAGAGTCAGAGAGTTTAAACTCTAAAGAAAGAAAAGAAAAGAAAAACCCGTTTCACACAGCTTTGCCGCCTTTTGTGCACAAGTCGATCTCTTAAAATCTTCGCTAGTTGCCTATTATTGTTCGTCCAATCGTTGCTGTGTGCGCTCTCGCTTCCGAAGATAGAGCGCTGATACATTGTTGTTGCTATCCGCTCTTCGTCATCATTGCGCTCTCACTTTGCGCTTTTGTCGTTCGGCAAAATTAAGCATGTGCCGTCACTGTTATGAAGTTCGGATGTGCATCAAACGTATATGAGTGCAGGTTCGACACTCACGATCACGATCTTAGCTAAATAATTTACAAGTGTCTGTTACAATCGTTTAGTAACAGCTCAATTGCAAATTGCAAACATACAAAATATAAATTTTCGATCAACGCAGTGGATAGTATTCTGCAATTTCTTAGCTTACCGTTCCTAACATTATTATTCGGTTTTAGTTGAAATCGATTTCTATTCAGCACCATTTTCGAGAGCCATGACTAGAAAGCGAGGAAAGAATCACCAGCGCAGATTGAAAGCCTGCTAAATGCTTATAAAAACGTTACAAACGATATAACGCGTATCAACAAATCGTTGAAAGATTACACAATATCGTTAGAACCTTTTGAAATTTAATATCATTTAGAAATACTAAACCGATAACGCGTTTAAAATACAGCAAGAGCTGGACGATTCAGATTTAGTGCCCCGATCAACATTAGAAGAATTGTGTGTGTCAACCAAGGCACTACTAATGGCAGTGACAGTCAACTAAAACGGGAAAGTCATGGCAATTCGACCATGATTAGCCGTGTCACATACCAGAAACTTACCTAACATTAAATTACCAAGATTTAGTGGAGAGTATTCCGAATACAGTAACTTTATAGGTCTGTTTGAGAATTTAGTTGACAATGATCCAGCTCTGTCACACATAGAAAAATTCAATCATTTGTTGTCGTGCCTAGATCGATCACTGGGTACTGTAAAGGCTTATCAAGTAGCAGCAGAGAATTACCCAAAAGCTTTGAAGGCTTAAAAAACTGTATATGACAACCAATGTCTCATATTTTTTAATAGCATCTTCAAGCTGTTTGAACTACCTAGTATGTCTGCACCATCAGCATCATCTAGTTACGCTATCAATATTAGACTGCTGAAGAAGCATCTTCTGCCTGCGGCTTAGATCGTAACACAACTCATGAGTCATGACAGTGGAAAAAGAGGTAGAAAACATCTTTAGCCGTAGCTCTTCCCTGTTAGTTCCAAGTTTATAAATGTACTGTTGCAAATCTAATGATCATTGTATTCACATGTCCGTCATTCTCAGCAATACCTTGCCAAAACCGATTAAAATTCGCTAAGGGCTCTCTGCTTTGTATAAATTGCTTGCGAACAGGACATTTGGTAGCTGCTTGTAAATCAGCTCACTTTCGTGTTTGCTCTAAGCCCCGTCATTCCATGCTACATAGATACACTTCGGAGGCTCCTCGGGCTGCCTCAATGGCTATCCCAGTAGTTCCGGGCCCTCCACAGTTTTCAGCTGTGAACCACGTGAGTAGCGCCTTTGAATAAGTTCTCTTCGCAACGGGTGTTGTCAGAGTAAAAGATCAATCAGGATCGTATCAATTAGCTAGAGTCATCTTAGACTCCGGTTTTCAGGTAAAATATTTCACTGAAGAGTTAGCTAAGCAAGTAGAATTTAAGATGCAAAAGAGGAATATTCAATTATTGGGTATTGCTAATTGTCAGTCATTTGTTAGTCACAGTGTTCAAACATCGATAGCCTCACGAATGGACGACACAAAAATCATGACTGATTTTGGTTGCCAATCTAGTAACAACCAATCAGGGCTGACAGTCAATGTCTCCTGGCGTCATGTACCAACAAAAGACAGCTCGGCAATATCGTTTCAGAAGAAATATGGTCAGCAAATCCACATATTAATCTGTCGAAGGAATTGGAGTCGTTAGAGAGGCGTAGAGCTGCCTTTACTACGGTTGTGGTTAATGAGATCGTAAATTCCATCACACCACTCATCGAAGCTACATATTCGTTTACAAGGATTATCCGAATAATATCTTATATGTTCCGCTTCATCAATGGCAGGAGCGAGAGACATTACTCTTTGATTCCTTCAGCTTCTGAATTAAATGTCGCCTTTCTTGCAGTAATATATGTGATTCAGCATACAGAGTTAGCTCAAGCAGTAAGAAAACTCTAGTCGAGACCGCTCGACTAGGGTATACCCTGAACCCTACAAAGAACCGCTATTCAGTGTATTCTCCGTTACTTTTATATACATATGTATGTATATGTGTGCACAATACCAGCAACACACACACACATAGGCGCCCACACACAAGCGAAAGTCGTTGCGTCAGCAGCTCTTAGGCTGCTATTTGTATGCCAATGTTATGGGAAATTAAATGTTTATTATTTTTTTTGTAAACCAACGATTCTGATCAAACTTTTTGGGCATGATCACGTCATCCATATGTATGTATGTGTCAAAGCACAAGTCTCTAGTATTTGAAATACGTGTTTTGCAAATTTGAGGCGAAGGGGCCGTGGCACCCAGAATTTAATAAAACCGAAACTGCGTAATGATTACGTTACACTAAATGCAAAATTTGAAGACTCTAGCTAGAACAAGAAGAAAATTCTAGTCGAGACCACTCGACTCCTGCAAAGAAACGCTATTCCGTGCATTCTCCGTTTCTTTTATAAAATATATGTATATGTATGTTCATTACAAGCAACACATACACACACACATACACAGGCGAACGCACACACAAGCGCAAGTCGTTGCGCCAGCTGTTCTTGGCTGCAACATACATATTTGCATGCCACTGATATGGGAAATTAAATGTTTAATAACTTTTTTTTTTGACCAACGATTTTGATCAAACTTGTTGGGCGTGATCATGCCATCTATATGTATGTATGTGCCAAAGCACAAGTCTCTAGTATTTGATATACGGGAGTTACAAATTTGAGGTGAAGGGGGCGTGGCATCCAAAATTTAACAAAAAACGAAATTGCGTAAGGCCCAAATAACACTAAATGCTAAATTTGAAGACTCTAGCCATAAAGAGGAATTATATAGAATTATATAACTGGGCATCGATTTCGTTTTTAATCGATAACATTAAAATTAAGACAGTTATCGATTTTTTTTTAAACTCGTTCTTTTCGTGCTATACAGGAACCTACATAAAAAATTTCAAGTCTCTAGCTCTTGTAGGTTCTGAGAACGACGCGTTCATACATACGGACAAACGGACGGACAGACGGACATGGCTATATCAACTCGGCTTGTCATCCTGATCAAGAATATATATACTTTATGGGGTCTGCCACGCCTCCTTCTGCCTGTTACATACATACGCCTTCCAACAAAAACATTATACCCTGAATTCCCATTTTCAATGGGTTCAGGGTAAAACAAGTAAGAACGTTGCTGTCGGACGCAACCGACAGCGAAATACTATTTCACGCCCCAACAGCACACAGGGGCATCTATCACATTACATTTTTTTAAATTTAACCTTAAATCCCCACTGTCGCCGCTCAAATTAGCTGCAGATTAAAACTTTTCATTGGAGGTAGCCAGACAGTTTCAATTAGAATCGAAGCTTAGAGATGCCACCTCTCTCGATTTATCTCGATTGCCTTACCTTAGCAAGAACACGCACCTAAATCGAGAGATGTGGCATCTCTCCAAATAAGAGAGGTGGCAACTCTCAAAATGAGAGAGGTGGCAACTCAGAAAATGTGATATACATAAGTTCGTTGGCGAGCGTAGAGGTGTGGGCTCGAACCCCGTTGCGGTCATGTTGATATTTTTGTTATATTTTCTTTATTTAGTTATGTTGTATTAATAAAGTATTCTTTTCAAACACATATATATAATTTGGCAAATCAAAAGACAAGGTCAAAGGTCACAAAGTCATTATGTGGCGCGTTATTGGCTCAGAAGCTGCAGATGTTTCAGCTTTGATTTGCCACGCCCCCAGTGGCCGTAGACAAATAATTTTTGGCACGTGCATAGAGTGGGCGTTTAAGAATATAACTGTAAAGTTTGGATGCTTACATTCGAAAAATGCGAAAATTACAGGGTATTTTTCTGTATGTCACGCTCCTTTTGGAGCGTAACAATAATTTTTAAGGAATCGATAGAGGAGGCCCTCAGTAACCTAGCATCCAATTTTGAAGCTTCTAGCACTAAAACTGTGGGAGACATAAGCTGATATTTGTTGCCACGCCCCCTGAAGGCGTAGATATATCCGCCATACCTTTTCGATTGTGGGATGTTAACCCGAGTATATATACCAAGTCTCAAGTCTCTAACATCAATAGTGCTCAAAATATAACGAAACTAGTAAAATCACAATATATTCAGATCCGATTTGCCACGCCCCTAGTAGGCGGGGCCATAAAATTTTTGGGCGATCTTTATAGGATCGTAACAGTAACCCACGTGCCAAATTTGGGCATTCTAGCTTTAAAACTGTAGAAGATACAGTTTGACCCGATTTGCCACGCCCCCAATGGGCGTAGATATATCTGCCATAGCTTTTTGATTTTGGGATGTCGACATGAACTGAACTGACAACTGAACACTCAGTTAAAATTTCAACTCTCTAGCCCTTCTAGAAGTAGTGTTTCTGAGATACAGGAAAATGCATTATCCGATTTGCCACGCCCCTAGTGGGCGTATCGGGAAAATCTTGACACTTTATCAGACGAGGGTATACACGAGTATATATTTCAAATTTCAAGTCTCTAGCTTCAATAGCGTCGAAATGGTTTGCGTTCATACGGACAGACGGACAGACGCACAGACGGACGGACGGACAGACGGACAGACGGACGGACAGCATGACGGACATTGCACAAACCCAATATACTATATCACTACGTGAAATAGTATAAAAACCCTGTGTTATAAATCTTTAATTGGCGCAGCCGAAATCGAACAAAAACGTTCCGAATTAACTGAAGTTAATATATAATAAAAGTGAAAACAAATATTACAAGTAAAGTTGGAGTGTACACTTAAATTATCAAACAGAGTGACAATTAATGCACTCAAGAAAAAACTCAGTACATAAATTCGACAAGAACTGGAGAATTGAAGTCGACACAATGGAAGAAGAAATCAGCCAGCTAAGATTAGTCGTACTCCAGCAGGAGGTGAACATATACCTATTAAAGCAAGAACTACTACAACCAATCATCAGAATGCTATGTCAACCAACGAAAAAGTATCAGGAGTAGCAGCAGAACTAATCAGAACTATTTATAAGAATGATAAGGTAGATAAAGATTTATTGAAAATATTAATAAATATTAAATTATGCTCCAGAAACTAAGTATACATATATTAAAGCTCTGGACGATCCCAGACACTGAGGAGAACACCTAGTAACACTCAGAATAAACAAAATAACACTTACAATAACACTTACAATAAACAAAACAACGCGAACACTAACACTTATAATAATAATACCACAAACCAAAACAATCAGGCAAAACTACTAACACCAGGCCAAACCCGAACAACCATAACGCTGGACCACCTCAGAACAATCAGCCAAAACAACAAGCATATAATAGGTCACAACCCGACCTGAGCCAAAATACTAGACCAAACTTTAATAACAAGGGCAACAGCTCTAAACAAACGAGAATGTCCCATATGAGACACACAGAGAAACGACTCCACGCCTATGGAGATCAGCACTCTAGAAGAAAACCAGTCAGAAGGAGAAGAAGAGATACAGTTTTTGATACCCTGCCTAGGGCAATGCTACCCATAATTATGTGGACATTAGGTAAAGAACAACTACAATGCTTAGTCGACACCGGTGCAACGACAAGCATATTGAAATCAGAAAGCTTCGAATATCAATACCCAAAAACAGAACTTGCCAAGCCATGCTCCCACAAAACCATTAATGGCACTAACCTAGTAAAATACCATTTCCGAAAGAAATGGAACAATACAGTGGAAGTTAATCGATTTTTCAAATAAAATCTTCTCTGCAATAATAAGCCGAAACTTCTTAAAGGTTTTCAAAGCCCTAATTAACGAAATAGAATAATACGTAGAACGACTAAATAGAAAATTTTACTTCTTAGATTATGAATAACCAGAGTCGATGCAAAACGCTTGTGTACTGCATCCAATAAATACAGAGGATATAAAAGACCGTTTTAACCTCGCACATTTAACGCCGAGATGTTGAGGCGTTACTTGCAGAATCCGAGGAATTGTTTTTTTTAAGAGGGAGATGGTTTGTCAGTAACAAATCAGATCTCCCACGAAATCATTACAACAATAGATAGACCTTTATACTCTAAAATATACAGATATTCACAAATCCACGAAAAAGAAATAAATGGGCAAATAAAAGAAATGCTAAAACAAAACATAATAGAGTAAAGTAACTCTCCTTTATTTATTTATAAAATATAATTGTTAACTTAAACACAAAGTAAACAATTTTGTTTAAAGCCTAAGAACAAACAGATCCAATGTTTCAAAATATCACCAGTCCGGCCGGCTATACCCCAGTTCACAGCCCTATATGCTCAGTGATATTATTGAACTAAAGAAATTGATAAAAGAGGCATTCAAGGAAAATTAAAAATAAAATTTATAGAGGATAACATTAATATTCGGTTTTTTTATTTTTCACTTTGAACGCCTGTAAAATGTATAAAGTTGAACAAAATTAAAAAGTTTAAAATGGTAAATTATAGTTTAATTCCTTAAAAATGGGAAAAAAAAGTATAATGTGTTTGTGAAAATGTATGTAACAGGCAGAAGGAGGTGTGAAAGACCCCATAAAGTATATATAATCTTGATCAGGGAGACAAGCCGAGACATACACATTTAAATTTTTTTTTTAAATAATCCTAACTTTAAGTGAAATAAATAAAATAAATAAAAGAGACCGTCAACAGCAATTGTCTAAACGAAAATAATGGACAATATACGTTTCTGGCAATAGCGCTCATACAGATTAAAAATAAATCTGGAAAATACGAGCAGCTTAGTGCCCTTATTGATGGGGGTTCACAAAAAACACTCATATCTGAAGAAGCCGCACAACATCTGAAACTGCGCCGAATCAAACGGAAAGTGGATGTTCAAGGAATTTCACAAAAATAGTGTTTGCTTAACAATTAAACGCAGAATTTTCAGTAAAATCATAACCACAACGCAGGCGCTGGTCATGCCAAAGCTTCGGAGAGCACTACCAAGCAAGAAAATTGACATGGATGTCTAAAAGGATTGGATGGGCTGCGAGCTAGCTGACCCACATTTCAATAAACCCAGTAGGACTAATGTTGTCATTGACGTTGAATTACTTCCTTTAAACGTGTTGGGAAAAGTTAAGAAAATCAAAGAAACTCTGGGACAAAAAACTGAACTAGGATGGATTGTTTCCGTCAACATAGCTAGATCACCGAGCAATAAAGTAATCAGCCCAACAACGACGATGTGCCTGGACGATCTAGAGTGCTTCTGGGGGCTTGAAAGTGACTCCATACCTTTCCGAAAATACTTTGAATTAGGAAACTCTCGGAATCAGGCTGTGGCAAGACTACTGAAAATGGAAAATAAATTCAGGAAGCAATCGCAAATCTTCACGGAATACAGTGCCTTCATGGAGCAGTTTTTGAAGATAGGTCACATGGAACCGGTGGAGACTATTAGTCAAGACAAATACTATATGCCGCATCAAGTAGTATTCAGACAAAACGCTTCAGCTAAGACTTCCAATGGATTAAGTCTAAATGATGTGATGTTAGTCGGCCCCAAAATTCAAAAAGACATTTGTAATATTTTGATCAAGTGACTACAGTGGAAATTTGTCGCAACACCCAAGGCAACAATCAACTAATGATAGCAATCAATGAAGATTTCTACAAGGATAGCTTCATTACTGGTTTCGACTCAGTACGCGATTGCATCAATACGCAAACAGATCTTATGAATATTATGGAAAAAGCTGGAATGCATTTAATAAAATGGATGTCAAATGATGACAGGATCATTGCTGGAATTGAAGATGGTGACTCAACGGAGAAAAGTATTATCAACAAAGACGAGTCAATAAAAAACTCTCGGGCTACAATGGGACCCCATTCTTCACATTCTTCGTCAAAATTGCATAAAATTTTTACGCATCACAAAGCGGCTAATTTTATCACAATTGGCGACAATCTTTGAACCATTGGTATGGCTTACACCGGTCACACTTCAAAGAAAATGCTTCAAACTGCCGCTAACTTGGGACGCAGAGCTTGAGCCCAGTCTGGGTAATTGTTGGCAAGACTACGCAAACGCATTTCCACACTTAGCTCAAATTACTGATGCAACGGAGTTACATGGGTTTTACGACCCATCAGAAAAGGTGTATGCAGCAGTGGTATATACCAAGGTTGGTACCAAAATCTTTACTTTACTGGCCGCAAAAAGTGAAGTAAACCCAATAAAAAAACAAGTAAGAAAACTCTAGTCGAGACCGCTCGACTAGGGTATACCCTGAACCCTGCGAAGAACACCAATTCCAAGCAATCTTCGTTTCCTTAATATACATAAGTATATATAATGTCATTACAATCAACACATATACACACACACATACACAGGAGCAAGCACACACAAGCGCAAGTCGGTGCGTCAGCTGTTCTTTGGCTGCAATTTGCATGGCATGTTATGGGAAATTAAATGTTTAATAATTTTTTTTCTAGAGTAACGATTTTGATCAAATTTGTTGGTCGTGATCATGTCATCTATATGTATGAATGTGCCAAAGCACAAGTCTCTAGTATTTGACATACGGGAGTTACAAATTTGAGGCGAAGGGGGCGTGGCATCCAAAATTAAAAAAAAAAACGAAATTGTGTAAGGCTCAAATAACACTAAATGCAAAATTTGAACACTCTAGCTAGAAAGATGAATTAGATAGAATTTTATAGCTTAATTTAGATTTTCGTTTTTAATCGATAACAATAAAACGATAACAGTTATCGAATTTCTGAAACAAACTCGATCTTTTCGTGATATACAGGAACCTACATAAAAATTTCAAGTCTCTAGCTCTTGTAGGTTCTGAGACGCGTTCATACATACGGACAGACGGACAGACAGACAGACAGACGGACAGGGCTAAATCGATTCGGCTTGTCTCCCTGATCAAGAATATATATACTTTATGGGGTCTGCCACGCCTCCTTCTGCCTGTTACATACATACGCCTTTCAACAAAAACATTATACCCTGATTTCCCATTTTCAATGGGTTCAGGGTATAAAAATGCGAGCCTAACAACGTTTCCGACAGGGCGACAATATCAAAACGAACACTGAAACTACTCATAAAATGACTTCTGAGCTTAGAATTCAGGCCACGAACGTTTTGATATATTAAGAATATATGTGATGCAGGTTGAACTGTTATTAGTTTTTTGGTACAATATTAGATGAAGAAGGAGGAAGGTTCAGCAAAACTGGAGACAGCCTATTTCGACTCTTATGCTTAAATTCATGCACAACTACATGAAGAGGCCAAAATTTGGCGTCGCAAATTGTTGAGAAGAATTCAGCTGGCACGTTGATTTTAAAAGAAGCAATTTCACGAGGAGTTGCGAAATTGAACTTCGATATAGAGAATTTAGCATTGATTTACTGGAAATAAAAGAAGAAACAGCGTCGCATGACGTGTCAGATGAAAGCCTGGATAAGAACACTTGCTTACGGGGAGAAACGACAGATAAAGTAGAAATGGTAAGTGAAGGAGAAATGACCAGAGTGTTGTTCGTAGATTGAGCAACAGATGGGGATAAAGTAGTTGGAATCAGTATAGACTCTGGGATATCCAATACTGGCGTCCCTGACGCACTGCAAGAAGGTGGAATCGCAAGAGAGTCAGAACAAGGTGTAGAAGCAGCTAATAAATTTGGAGGCACAGGTATAGAAGGTGGTCCCAATTGAGAAGCAGTTGACATCTCAGCCTGAGAAGATTCAAAATCATATTGATTTAATAATTTATCAGCAGCATCTAGTTCATCAGACAACTGTTTTGATAGATTATTAATTTTTAAAAGTTGAACCCGCACCGAGTTATACATTTTGGAAAAATTGATTTGTTTTTCCAAACAAAGTAGACAAGACCAACGTAAGCCACCACAACCAACTTTAGCAGTTGACATGACCTCATCATAGTCGCGCCCTGTAAGGCCAGCACATTTACTGTGCATCATATTCTCACACAACCAGCAATTAATGTATTTCACTTGTGTGGAATCAGAAGTTTGCCTCATAGGGCAAGTTTTTTTTACAACAGGTCATATTGGCAATTGGGATTCAAGAGAAAAAAAAACACAAAAACAGAAGATTAGAAACAGAAAAGAACAAGTAAGAACGTTGCTGTCGGACGCAACCCACAGCGAAATACTATTTCACGCCCCAACAGCAAACAGGGGCATCTATCACATTACATTTTTTTAAATTTAACCTTAACCCTCTAATGCTGTTTTCTAAACTATTGGAGGAAAATAATTGGAACAATTTTTAAAGTAAATTTAGGCTTCTAAACTCAAAAATGAACTCAGAAAAAATATAGAAGTTTTTGTTTAGCCGTCAGGTGCAAAAAGGTAATAAGTGTCTCAAGACACTCTTGGGCATCTAAGAGTAAAAAAACGGATTGAATAGAAATGTTAATTTTTTTTATTCATATGATATGTTTTAAAACAATTTTTTGTTGATGTGCAGCATAAATGTAAATTACATTTTTCACAAATGCATTGCGTTTGTGCTTGCACCGTCTCTTATTGTCCGGAACCAACCAACTTGGGAAGTGGTTGACTTGGTCAAAACGTAATTCCGCTATTGGATGTAAATTTTTTTTTTCCAAGTTTAAGCTCAAGCTGTGATGGTCGGGCCCGTGGGGATTGTGAAAAATGTGACCGATATGTTCGCAAAGATGGTGACTGCATCTGGTCCTGTAGAGATACGGTACTGACTGGACGACCTGCGTGGGCTTTATTTATAAAAGCCACCAATCCTTCAGCGATTGACTCGCGAAAATCGGGAAGTTCCATCAATTTGTCACTGATTGCGTTTTGTTTTTGAATTCGCCTATAAAGAATATAAGCATTTGTTGCTGCCATGGTCATAAAAAATCAAAGCATCTTTGGTTTCAGCTTTGATGTGATAACGGCCCATAAGTCCATCCGTGAGATCAACACTGCCCATATGTGCGTTATATTCCCGAATTATTTGCGGACAGTCAATTTCAATATGTTGCTTTTTCTTCCTGCCATAACGGTCAGTCTTAAATGTTCTTACACTTAAACTTTCCGTAGCAAACGGTTTAACACCTACGTAAGTTGACAATAAGCGAAATATCTCTGAAGGAGTTTTGAGATTCATTATTTCAGCCGGCAATGAAGAGTCGCCTTGAAAAGCAACATTGTTTACATGCAATTGCATAAATTGCTGTCGCCACATAATTTTGGTCGGCTCCTTTGCTATTGATTCAATACCTAAAAGACATTAATTAACTAATCACAAAATATAAAGTAATATATCGCAATGTTGCTGTCTTACCAGCACCAGTAAAGCCACCAGAAGATGGCAAAGCCACGCATGTTATACCTTCAATAGTTGGTAGTGGCGATCGTTGTCTTTTCAGGGATTTCCTAATAGGCTCAGACTGACCATTATCAGGCACATTCTCTTCATCATTACAAGCAAATGATATTGTGCTAATATCCTCCAAAACAGCTATTAGAGTTTCTGCCGCATTTAAGTCATCTTCCTCGTCGTCACTTGACTCGGATAACTCTGCATCGGAAGGGACACTCTCAAACAATTCCAACAACTGTTCATCAGTTAAATCGGATAATTTGAATCGTACCCGGTTTGCCATCTTTATATGGTTAATATGTCAGTTTCAAGTAAAAAAAAATCCATAGTATGAATAAGTTTACACACAAAATTGCAAGAAGTTGTGAAATAGCTGCTGGTAAAAAAAATTGCTTGCAGCCCCAAAAGTGTCTCAAGACACTTATCACTGTTTTTACGCTACAACGCACACTTTTTATTTATTTTTAGGGAGAGAAGCCGAGTCGATTTAGCCCTGTCCGTCTGTCTGTCTGTCCGTCTGTCCGTATGTTTGAACGCGTCGATCTCAAATAACAAATAACACATATGAATGTCGTGATCACGCCCCACAAAATCGTTCGACTAGAAAAAAAGTTATTAAACATTTAATATCTCATATTATCGGCGTCTTGCAGCAGCAGCGAAGCTGATGAGTCATAATGCACAGCTAGCAGATTGTGTGCTGGTGCGTGCGTCTGTGTGTGTGTTCTTGTGCGTGCGTCTGTGTGTGTGTATGTATTGCTTGCTACATATGTACATAACATATAAAAGTAACGGATAATGTTAGCGGCTCTTAGGAATCGCAGTTCTTCGCAGGGTTCAGGGGATCTCTTTGTCGAGCAGTCTCGACTAGAGCACTCTTACTTGTTTTTATTTAGGTATTTTGTGTTAATAAAATATTCTTTTCAATACATTAAAAAAATTTGGCAAATCAGAAGACAAGGTCAAAGGACACAATGTCATTATGTGGCGAGTTATCGGCTCAGAAGCTGTAGATTTTTCAGTTCTGATTTGCCACGCCCCCAGTGGCCGTAGACATATAATTTTTGGTATGTTCATAGAGTGGCTTTTCAGGAATATAACTGTAAGGTTTGGATGCTTACATTAAAAAAATGCGAAATTTACAGGGTATTTTTCTGTATGTCACGCCCCTTTGGGGCGCAACAATAATTTTTGGGGAATCGTTAAGGAGGCCCCAGTAACTTAGCATCCAGTTTCGGTTTAATACGTTTATTTGAGTCAAATACTTGTATATTCAATTTCAAAATGCTGTCCCTATTCAAGTGCATGGCAGTGTATTCTTATCAGGGAGACAAGCTGAGTTGATATGTCCGTCCGTCCGTCCGTCTGTCCGTATGTATGAACGCGTCGTTTTCAGAACCTATAAAATTTAGAGATTTGAAATTTTTTATGTAGGTTACTGTATAGCACGAAAAGATCTAGTTTGTTAAAAAGAATCGATAACTTGCTTTATTTTAATGTTATCGATTAAAAATGAAATCGATACTCAGTTATATAATTGTATCTTATTCAACTTTTTAGCTAGAGCCTTCAAGTTTTGCATTTAGTGTTATGTGAGCCCTTTACAGTTTCGGTTTTTGTTAAATTTTGGATGCCACTCCCCCCTCGCTTTAAATTTGTAAATCTCGTATTTCAAATACTAAACACATATCGTTGGCATGATGACGACCGATCTCAGAACCTATAAGAGGTAGAGGCTTGAAATTTTTATGTGGGTTCCTGTATAGCATGAAAATATCGAGTTTGTGAAAAATCGCTTAATTATACCCCTGAACCCATTGAAAATGGGAATTCAGGGTATAATGTTTTTGTTGAAAGGCGTATGTATGTAACAGGCAGAAGGAGGCGTGGCAGACCCCATGAAGTATATATCTTCTTGATCAGGGAGACAAGCCGAGTCGATTTAGCCCTGTCCGTCTGTCCGTATGTATGAACGCGTCGATCTCAGAACTTACAACAGCTAGAGACTTCAAATTTTTTTTTTGTAGGTCCCTGTATAGGGCGCGCATATCGAGTTTTGTTTCAGAAATTCGATAACTCTTATCGTTTTATTGTTATCAATTAAAAACGAAAATCTAAATTCAGCCATAAAATTCTATCTAATTCATCTTTCTAGCTAGAGTCTTCAAATTTTGCATTTGGTGTTATGTAAGCTTTGCACAATTTCGGTTTTTGTATAATTTTGGATGCCACGCCCCCTTCGACTCAAATTTGTAACTCCCGTATATCAAATACTAGAGACTTGTGCTTTGGCACATACATACATATGGATGACATGATTACGCCCAACAAGTTTGATAAAAATCGTTACTCTAGAAAAAAAAGTTATTAAACATTTAATTTCCCATGTCTGGCATGCAAATAGCAGCCAAACAACAGCTGACGCAACAACTGGCGTTTGTGTGTTTGTGCGCCTGTGCTTGTGTGTATGTGTTGCTTGTAATGAACATACATATACATATGTTTCATAAGTCCTAGTCGAGCGGTCTCGACTAGAGTTTTCTTACTTGTTGTAAAATAGTTTTAATTGTAAATGAACATATCTTCCAACAAAAAATTATTTTAAATGGATTGCTTTCACAGATTTTGTAAAATAATTTTTGCACAACAGCACATGCAGCAGATCAATTTAGACGCGCGAAAAAACATATATTTTGTGTTTATGCAAATAAAAAGTACCCTTAAAAGCACTGGAGAGCATCTAAAGCTTTTTTCTCAGTAACTTTTAATGTTTTATTAACGATCAAGAAATATTTAATAATAAAATAAGTGTCTCGAGACACTTATGAGCGTCAGAGGGTTAAATCCCCACTGTCGCCGCTTACATTAGCTGCAGATTAAAACTTTTCATTGGAGGTAGCCAGACAGTTTCAATTAGAATCGAAGCTTAGAGATGCCACCTCTCTCGATTTATCTCGATTGCCTTACCTTAGGAAGAACACGCACCTAAATCGAGAGAGGTGGCATCTCTCAAAATAAGAGAGGTGGCAACTCTCAAAATGAGAGAGGTGACAACTCAGAAAACGTGATTTAAGTTTGTTGGCGAGCGTAGAGGTGTGGGCTCGAACCCCGGTGCGGTCATGTTGATATTTTTGTTACATTTTCTTTATTTAGTTAATTTGTATTAATAAAATATTCTTTTCTAACACATATATATAATTTGGCAAATCAAAAGACAAGGTCAAAGGTCACAAAGTCATTATGTGGCGCGTTATTGGCTCAGAAGCTGCAGAAGTTTCAGTTTTGATTTGCTACGCCCCCAGTGGCCGTAGACAAATAATTTTTGGCATGTGCATAGAGTGGGCGTTTAAGAATATAACTGTAAAGTTTGGATGCTTACATTCGAAAAATGCGAAAATTACAGGGTATTTTTCTTTATGTCACGCCCCTTTTGGGGCGTAACAATAATTTTAGGGAATCGATAGAGGAGGCCCCCAGTAATCTAGCATCCAATTTTGAAGCTTCTAGCACTAAAACTGTGGGAGATATAAGCTGATATTAGTTGCCACGCCCCCTGAAGGCGTAGACGGACAGACGGACGGACAGCATGACGGACATTGCACAAACCCAATATACTATATCACTACGTGAAATAGTATAAAAACAAGTAAGAACGTCGCAGTCGGACACAACCGACAGCAATACTATTACACGTCCCAGGGGCATCTATCACATTATATTTTTTTACATTTAACCTTAAATCCCCACTGTCGCCGATTAAATTAGCTGCAGATTAAAACTTTTCATTGGAGGTGGCCAGACAGTTTCAATTTGGATCGAAGCTTAGAACCCTTACCTTAGCAAAAAACACGCACCTAAATCGAGAGAGGTGGCATCTCTCAAAATAAGAGAGCTGGCAACTCTGAAAATGTGATATAGGTTCGTTGGCGAGCGTAGAGGTGTGGGCTCGAACCCCGGTGCGGTGATATTGATATTTTTGTTACATTTTCTTTATTTAGTCAATTTGTATTAATAAAATATTCTTTTCTAACACATATATATAATTTGGCAAATCAAAAGACAAGGTCAAAGGTCACAAAGTCATTATGTGGCGCGTTATTGGCTCAGAAGTTGTAAATGTTTCAGTTTTGATTTGCCACGCCCCCAGTGGCCGTAGACAAATAATTTTTGGCATGTGCATAGAGTGGGCGTTTAAGAATATAACTGTAAAGTTTGGATGCTTACATTCGAAAAATGCGAAAATTACAGGGTATTACAGGGTACAGTAATCTAGCATCCAATTTTGAAGCTTCTAGCACTAAAACTGTGAGAGATATAAGCTGATATTAGTTGCCACGCCCCCTGAAGGCGTAGATATATCCGCCATACCTTTTCGGTTGTGGGATGTTAACCCGAGTATATATACCAAGTCTCAAGTCTCTAGCATCAATAGTGCTCAAAATATAACGAAACTAGTAAAATCACTATATATTCAGATCCGATTTGCCACGCCCCTGGTAGACGTGGCCATAACATTTTTTAGGCGATCCTTTTAGGATCGTAACAGTAACCCACGTGCCGAATTTGGGGGCTCTAGCTTTAAAACTGTAGAATACGGTTTGGCCCGATTTGCCACGCCCCCAATGGTCGTAGATATATCCGCCATAGCTTTTTGATTTTGGGATGTCGACATGAGTGTTCAGTTAAAATCTCAACTCTCTAGCCCATCTAGAAGTAGTGTTTCTGAGATACAGGAAAATGCATTTTTCGGATTTGCCACGGCCCTAGTGGGCGTATCGGGAAAATCTTGACACTTTATCAGACGAGGGTATACACGAGAATATATTTCAAATTTCAAGTCTCTAGCGTCAATAGCGTGGAAATGGTTTGCGTTCATACGGACAGACGGACGGACAGCATGACGGACATTGCACAAACCCAATATACTATATCACTACGTGAAATAGTATAAAAAGCGCAAGGCAAAGGGAGGATATATGTGTTGAAAGAGAAACTCACAACAAAACGGGAGATTAGATAAAAAATAAACAAGCGCAAAGCAAAGAGAAGATTGTGTTGAGAGAATCAACTCACAGCAACAAAACAGCTGATATAGAGCACAAGCGAAAAAGCAAACGCCAATCACCCACATCAACAAATGTAAGGGGAATAAAATAAAGAGACGAGCAGTGAAAGATAAAAAGCAGGATGAAAGTAAAAAATAAAACAAGTAAGAAAACTCTAGTCGGCGGTCCCGACTAGGAGATACCCTAATTAGCATTTCGTATAAACGCACAGAAAACTAAATTCAATTCATTTCAATTGTTTAGCTAATAGCGTCATCTATGGTTCGATTGAATAGCGCCATCCAAGTTTCGAACCAACTGAGCAGCTGATAATTCGCAAATCATAGCGCCATCTATTGGAAATATTTACACTAAAACTTGCGGGTTTTAGAACTTGCTAGATGCACGCAGCTCAATGTGTATGTGTGTATGTGTGCACATGTATAGGAAAACAGTTTGCTTTGTTTTGTTGGTCACGTGTTTGGCCGATTGGCCAAACGTTTTGTTTAATAACTTCTGCGCGAATTAATGGATTTGAATGAAATTTTCAGCTTATGTTCAACATATTTTATTACATTTTTTCCAATTTTTAAAAATGTAAACCCATTCATTTACTGGCTTTGAGTGCAACTAACCTCAATTTAAATATTTGGGGAAATTTGGAGCCGGTATCCAAAATTTAACAAAAATCAAAATTAGAGAAAATAAATATAAAACTTACAAAAGCGAAGCTGATGAGTCATAATGCACAGCTAGCAGATTGTGTGTTGGTGCGTGCGTCTGTGTGTGTTCTTGTGCGTGCGTCTGTGTGTGTGTATGTATTGCTTGCTACATATGTACATACATATAAAAGTAACGGAGAATGTTAGCGGCTCTTAGGAATCGCAGTTCTTCGCAGGGTTCAGGGGATCTCTTTGTCGAGCAGTCTCGACTAGAGCACTCTTACTTCTTATTTTTATACCCTGAACCCATTGAAAATGGGAAAAAATGGTATAATGGTTTTGTGAAAATGTATGTAACAGGCAGAAGGAGGCGTGGCAGACCCCATAAAGTATATATATTCTTGATCAGGGAGAGAAGCCGAGTCGATTTAGCCCTGTCCGTCTGTCTGTCTGTCTGTCTGTCCGTCTGTCCGTATGTTTGAACGCGTCGATCTCAGAAGATATAAGAGCTAGAGACTTCAAATTATTTTTGGAAGTTCGTGTATAGTACGATTCGATCGAGTTTGTTTCAAATATTCGATAACTATCATCGTTTTAATGTTATCGATTAAAAACCGATATCTTCATTTAGTTATAAAATTCTATTTAATTCATCTTTCTAGCTAGAGTCTTCAAATTTTGCATTTAGTGTTATTTGAGCCTTCTGCAATTTCGGTTTTTGTTAAATTTTGGATGCCACGCCTCAAATTGCCCCTTCGCCTCAAATTGCTAAATCACGTATTTCAAGTACTAGAGACTTGTGCTTTGGCACATACACACATATGATCACGCCCCACAAATTTGATCAAAATCGTTCGACTAGAAAAAAGTTATTAAACATTTAATATCTCATATTATCGGCGTCTTGCAGCAGCAGCGAAGCTGATGAGTCATAATGCACAGTTAGCAGATTGTGTGTTGGTGCGTGCGTCTGTGTGTGTGTGTATGTATTGCTTGCTACATATGTACATACATATAAAAGTAACGGATAATGTTAGCGGCTCTTAGGAATCGCAGTTCTTCGCAGGGTTCAGGGGATGTCTTTGTCGAGCAGTCTCGACTAGAGCACTGTTACTTGTTATACCCTGAACCCATTGAAAATGGGAAATCAGGGTATAATGTTTTTGTTGGAAGGCGTATGTAT
Source organism: Drosophila paranaensis (assembly GCA_035047545.1). Taxonomy (NCBI): domain Eukaryota; kingdom Metazoa; phylum Arthropoda; class Insecta; order Diptera; family Drosophilidae; genus Drosophila; species Drosophila paranaensis. Next base: position 135,225 of record JAWNPL010000016.1, read on the forward strand.
GTAACAGGCAGAAGGAGGCGTGGCAGACCCCATAAAGTATATATATTCTTGATCAGGGAGACAAGCCGGAGTCGATTTAGCCCCTGTCCGTCTGTCTGTCTGTCTGTCCGTCTGTCTGTCCGTCTGTCCGTCTGTCCGTATGTATGAACGCGTCGATCTCAGAACTTACAATAGCTAGGGACTTCAAATTTTTTTTGTAGGTCCCTGTATAGGGCGCGCATATCGAGTTTGTTTCAGAAATTCGATAACTATCATCGTTTTATTGTTATCGATTAAAAACCGATATCTTCATTTAGTTATAAAATTCTATTTAATTCATCTTTCTAGCTATAGTCTTCATATTATGCATTTAGTGTTATTTTGGCCTTACGCAATTTCGGTTTTTGTTAAATTTTGGGTGCCACGCCCCCTTCGCCTCAAATTTGTAACTCCCGTATATCAAATACTAGAGACTTGTGCTTTGGCACATACATACATATGGATGACATGATCACGCCCAACAAATTTGATCAAAATCGTTCGTCTAGAAAAAAAGTTATTAAACATTTAATTTCCCATGTCATTGGCATGCAAACAGCAGCCAAAGATCAGCTGACGCACCGACTGGCGTTTGTGTGTGCGTTCGCCTATGTATGTGTGTGTGTATTTGTTGCTTGTAATGAACATACATATACATATGTTTTATAAAAGATACGGAGAATGCACGGAATAGCGTTTCTTCGCAGGGTTCAGGGTATACCCTAGTCGAGCGGTCTCGACTAGAGTTTTCTTACTTGTTTTTATTTAGGTATTTTGTGTTAATAAAATATTCTTTTCAATACATTAAAAAAATTTGGCAAATCAGAAGACAAAGTCAAAGGTCACAATGTCATTATGTGGCGAGTTATCGGCTCAGAAGCTGTAGATTTTTCAGTTCTGATTTGCCACGCCCCCAGTGGCCGTAGACATATAATTTTTGGTATGTTCATAGAGTGGCTTTTCAGGAATATAACTGTAAGGTTTGGATGCTTACATTAAAAAAATGCGAAATTTACAGGGTATTTTTCTGTATGTCACGCCCCTTTTGGGGCGCAACAATAATTTTTGGGGAATCGTTAAGGAGGCCCCCAGTAACTTAGCATCCAGTTTCGGTTTAATACGTTTATTTGAGTCAAATACTTGTATATTCAATTTCAAAATGCTGTCCCTATTCAAGTGCATGGCAGTGTATTCTTGATCAGGGAGACAAGCTGAGTTAATATGTCCGTCCGTCCGTCCGTCTGTCCGTATGTATGAACGCGTCGTTTTCAGAACCTATCAAATTTTGAGACTTGAAATTTTTTATGTAGGTTACTGTATAGCACGAAAAGATCTAGTTTGTTAAAAAGAATCGATAACTTGCTTTATTTTAATGTTATCGATTAAAAACGAAATCGATACTCAGTTATATAATTGTATCTTATTCAACTTTTTAGCTAGAGCCTTCAAGTTTTGCATTTAGTGTTATGTGAGCCCTTTACAGTTTCGGTTTTTGTTAAATTTTGGATGCCACTCCCCCCTCGCTTTAAATTTGTAAATCTCGTATTTCAAATACTAAACACATATCGATGGCATGATGACGACCGATCTCTAGAACCTATAAGAGGTAGAGGCTTGAAATTTTTATGTGGGTTCCTGTATAGCATGAAAATATCGAGTTTGTGAAAAAATCGCTTAATTATACCCTGAACCCATTGAAAATGGGAAATCAGGGTATAATGTTTTTGTTGAAAGGCGTATGTATGTAACAGGCAGAAGGAGGCGTGGCAGACCCTAGTGAAGTATATATATTCTTGATCAGGGAGACAAGCCTGAAATAAGTGTCTCGAGACACTTATGAGCGTCAGAGGGTTAAATCCCCACCGTCGCCGCTTAAATTAGCTGCAGATTAAAACTTTTCATTGGAGGTAGCCAGACAGTTTCAATTAGAATCGAAGCTTAGAGATGCCACCTCTCTCGATTTATCTCGATTGCCTTACCTTAGCAAGAACACGCACCTAAATCGAGAGGTGGCATCTCTCAAAATAAGAGAGGTGGCAACTCTCAAAATGAGAGAGGTGGCAACTCAGAAAACGTGATTTAAGTTTGTTGGCGAGCGTAGAGGTGTGGGCTCGAACCCCGGTGCGGTCATGTTGATATTTTTGTTACATTTGCTTTATTTAGTTATTTTGTATTAATAAAATATTCTTTTCTAACACATATATATAATTTGGCAAATCAAAAGACAAGGTCAAAGGTCACAAAGTCATTATGTGGCGCGTTATTGGCTCAGAAGTTGTAAATGTTTCAGTTTTGATTTGCCACGCCCCCAGTGGCCGTAGACAAATAATTTTTGGCATGTGCATAGAGTGGGCGTTTAAGAATATAACTGTAAAGTTTGGATGCTTACATTCGAAAAATGCGAAAATTACAGGGTATTACAGGGTACAGTAATCTAGCATCCAATTTTGAAGCTTCTAGCACTAAAACTGTGAGAGATATAAGCTGATATTAGTTGCCACGCCCCCTGAAGGCGTAGATATATCCGCCATACCTTTTCGATTGTGGGATGTTAACCCGAGTATATATACCAAGTCTCAAGTCTCTAGCATCAATAGTGCTCAAAATATAACGAAACTAGTAAAATCACTATATATTCAGATCCGATTTGCCACGCCCCTGGTAGACGTGGCCATAACATTTTTTAGGCGATCCTTTTAGGATCGTAACAGTAACCCACGTGCCGAATTTGGGGGCTCTAGCTTTAAAACTGTAGAATACGGTTTGGCCCGATTTGCCACGCCCCCAATGGTCGTAGATATATCCGCCATAGCTTTTTGATTTTGGGATGTCGACATGAGTGTTCAGTTAAAATCTCAACTCTCTAGCCCATCTAGAAGTAGTGTTTCTGAGATACAGGAAAATGCATTTTCGGATTTGCCACGGCCCTAGTGGGCGTATCGGGAAAATCTTGACACTTTATCAGACGAGGGTATACACGAGAATATATTTCAAATTTCAAGTCTCTAGCGTCAATAGCGTGGAAATGGTTTGCGTTCATACGGACAGACGGACGGACAGCATGACGGACATTGCACAAACCCAATATACTATATCACTACGTGAAATAGTATAAAAAGCGCAAGGCAAAGGGAGGATATATGTGTTGAAAGAGAAACTCACAACAAAACGGGAGATTAGATAAAAATAAACAAGCGCAAAGCAAAGAGAAGATTGTGTTGAGAGAATCAACTCACAGCAACAAAACAGCTGATATAGAGCACAAGCGAAAAAGCAAACGCCAATCACCCACATCAACAAATGTAAGGGGAATACAATAAAGAGACGAGCAGTGAAAGATAAAAAGCAGGATGAAAGTAAAAAATAAAATTACCGACATTGCTCAAATCACAAGCACCAAAAGCAATTACAAATCACAAATCACCGCGGACTACACCACTGCACAAACGCACAACAGTGATAAATGGCAATCAACAGTAAGAAATAACAAGTAAGAGTGCTCTATCGAGACTGCTCGACAAAGAGATCCCCTGAACCCTGCGAAGAACTGCGATTACTTTTATATGTACATATGTACCAAGCAATACATACACACACACAGACGCACGCACAAGAACACACACAGACGCACGCACCAACACACAATCTGCTAACTGTGCATTATGACTCATCAGCTTCGCTGCTGCTGCAAGACGCCGATAATATGAGGTATTAAATGTTTAATAACTTTTTTTCTAGTCGAACGATTTTGATCAAATTTGTGGGGCGTGATCATATGTGTGTATGTGCCAAAGCACAAGTCTCTAGTACTTGAAATACGTGATTTAGCAATTTGAGGCGAAGGGGCAATTTGAGGGCGTGGCATCCAAAATGTAATAAAAACCGAAATTGTGTAAGGCCCAAATAATACTAAATACTAAATTTGAAGACTCAAGCTATAAAGATGAATTAGATAGAATTTTATAACTAAATGAAGATATCGGTTTTTAATCGATAACACTAAAACGATGATAGTTATCGAATATATGAAACAAACTCGATCGAATCGTTATATACACGAACTTCCAAAAAAAATTTGAAGTCTCTAGCTCTTATATCTTCTGAGATCGACGCGTTCAAACATACGGACAGACGGACAGACAGACAGACGGACGGGGCTAAATCCGACTCGGCTACTCTCCCTGATCAAGAATATATATACTTTGTGGGGTCTGCCACGCCTCCTTCTGCCTATTACATACATTTTCACAAAACCATTATACCCTTTTTTCCCATTTTCAATGAGTTCAGGGTATAACAAGTAAGAAAACTCTAGTCGAGACCGCTCGACTAAGAGATCCACTGAACCCTGCGAAGAACCGCTATTCCAAGCATTCTTTGCTTCTTTTATGTACACATGCATATGTACGTTCATTACAAGCAAAACATACACACACACGCACAGGCGCACGCACACACACACGCCAGTCGTTGCGTCAGCTGTTCTTTGGCTGCTGCTTGCATGGCAATGTTATGGGAAATTAAATGCTTAATAACTTTTTTTCTAGAGTAACGATTTGAATCAAACTTGTTGGGCGTGATCATGTCATCCATATGTATGTATGTGCCAAAGCACAAGTCTCTAGTATTTGATATACGGGAGTTACAAATTTGAGGCGAAGGGGTCGTGGCATCCAAAATTTAATAAAAACCGAAATTGCGTAAGGCCCAAATAACACTAAATGCTTAATTTGAAGACTCAAGCTATAAAGATGAATTATACAGAATTTTATAACTAAATGAAGATATCGGTCTTTAATCGATAACAATAAAACGATAACAGTTATCGTATTTCTGAAACAAACTCGATCTTTTCGTCATATACAGGAACCTACATAAAAAATTTCTCTAGCTATTGTAGGTTCTGAGAACGACGCGTTCATACATACGGACAGACGGACAGGCGGACGGGCGGACGGGCAGACGGACAGACGGACATGGCTATATCAACTCGGCTTGTCATCCTGATCAAGAATATATATACTTTGTGGGGTCTGCCACGCCTCCTTGTAAGTTGTAAGTTGTAAGTTTTATATTTATTTTCTCTAATTTTGATTTTTGTTAAATTTTGGATACCGGCTCCAAATTTCCCCAAATATTCAAATTGAAGTTAGTTGCACTTAAAGCCAGTAAATGAATGGGTTTACATTTTTAAAAATTGGAAAAAATGTAATAAAATATGTTGAACATAAGCTGAAAATTTCATTCAAATCCATTAATTCGCGCAGAAGTTATTAAACAAAACATTTTGTCAACCGGCCAAACACGTGACCAGCAAAGCAAAGCAAGCTGTTTTCCTATACATGTGCACACATACACACATACACATTGAGCTGCGTGCATCTAGCAACTTCTAAAACCCGCAAGTTTTAGTGTACATATTTCCAATAGATGGCGCTATGATTTGCGAATTATCAGCTGCTCAGTTGGATCGAAACTTGGATGGCGCTATTCAATCGAACCATAGATGGCGCTATTGGCTAAACAATTGAAAATGAATTGAATTTAATTTTCTGTGCGTTTATACGAAATGCTAATTATGCAGTATTTTAAAAAACGCAGATAGCGCGGGGTTTAGGGTATCTCCTAGTCGGGACCCCCGACTAGAGTTTTCTTACTTGTTTCCATTTTCAATGGGTTCAGGATATAATAAAAGACAAAATCCGCCGAGAAAAAAAAACACGTCTACAACTTTCGAACTAAGAACTCTTTATTGTTGACTTAAAACAACCGAGGGAAAGTCGGCATAAAAAGAATCACGACGGTGGTTCACTGATAACTTGGGCGTGTTTCGCAAATGAAGAAAGTCTAGCATATGTTTTAATAAAACAAGAATAAACACGGAAATCTACATTCAATTACTGGACAGTGAATTTATAGATTTTTCGGGAGACCTTTAAGAAGTTAGCTGGATTTTTCATGCTCTAATCGACACTTCAAAGCCTAAAAAGGCTTTTATTTCTTTAAGAAAAATGTCTCTAATCGAGTGGCCGGCGATCAATCCTAACAGAAGCCCAATTTAACACCTCTAGCGTATCCTTCCACCCAGGATTTAAAGGTATAAGGCAGTTTGACTCATCTCCTGAGCCTGCAAAGAACCGCTATCCCGCTAACCGCTAACATTCTTCGTTTCTTTGTATATTACAAGCAACACATGCACAAGCTCACGATCTGCTAATTGATAACATTATAATCGATAACATTAAAACGATTATAGTTATCGAATATTTGAAACAAACTCGATCGAATCGTACTATACACGAACTTCCAAAAAAAATTTGAAGTCTCTAGCTCTTATATCTTCTGAGATCGACGCGTTCAAACATACGGACAGACGGACAGACGGACAGACGGACGGACGGACAGACGGACAGACGGACAGACAGACAGACGGACAGGGCTAAATCGACTCAGCTTCTCTCCCTGATCAAGAATATATATACTTTGTGGGGTCTGCCACGCCTCCTTCTGCCTGTTACATACATTTTCACAAAACCATTATACCCTTTTTTCCCATTTTCAATGGGTTCAGGGTATAAATAGGTATTGATTTTCTTAAACAAACTCGATCTGCGCTCCCTGTTAACGAACCTACAAAAAATTAAAGTGTTTAGCTCTTAAAGGTGCTGAGATCAACGGACAGACTGCCAGACGGACGGACGGATGCACAGACAAACGGACAGGGCTAAAACGGGCAGCTAAAAAGAAAATCAGTGCTCACTATGATTCCTTCTTATCAATGGCAAAATTTTTATTGAACTTACAGTCACAGAAGGATTTTACTAATTTGAACTATGAGTATGGATTATCTCGGGTGTCCCGACTAGGAGATCCCCTAAACCCCGTACGATCTAAGTTTTTCAATATACTGCAAAGTTAGCATTTGGTATAAACGCTCCCTTAGCCTATAGCGTCATCTTTGTTTCAATTCGATAGAGCACCTGATAATTCGCAAACCAATCTGACGGAAAGACAGACAGACAGACAGACGGACAGGGCTAAATCGAATCGGCTTGTCTCCCTAAACAAGAATATGTATACTTTATTTGGTCTGATACGCCTCTTTCCTCCTGTAACATACATTTAAAAAAAAAAACATTGTACCCTGATTTCCCATTTTCAATGGGTTGAGAGTATAAAAAGATGTATGGAGTTCATATAGATCCTAGGGTCCACCATTGCCCGACTTCGAGAAAGCTTTAATGGGGATGCAACATACAAAGAATGGCTCAACACTCTCAAATCATTCAAGAGCAATTTCAAAATACTCATAACGTTAACCGTGAAAATTTTCAAAGACTGGCTCTATTTGCATCTGACCTACAATTTAAATAATTGTTAAAACTTAACAAAAACCAGAACTACAACAAAATTGACAAAAAAAGTAATAAAACAAGTAAGAACGTTGCTGTCGGACGCAACCGACAGCGAAATACTATTTCACGCCCCAACAGCACACAGGGGCATCTATCACATTACATTTTTTTTAAATTTAACCTTAAATCCCCACTGTCGCCGCTTACATTAGCTGCAGATTAAAACTTTTCATTGGAGGTAGCCAGACAGTTTCAATTAGAATCGAAGCTTAGAGATGCCACCTCTCTCGATTTATCTCGATTGCCTTACCTTAGCAAGAATACGCACCTAAATCGAGGAGATGTGGCATCTCTCCAAATAAGAGAGGTGGCAACTCTCAAAATGAGAGAGGTGGCAACTCTGAAAATGTGATATACATAAGTTCGTTGGCGAGCGTAGAGGTGTGGGCTCGATCCCCGGTGCGGTCATGTTGATATTTTTGTTACATTTTCTTTATTTAGTTATTTTGTATTAATAAAATATTCTTTTCTAACACATATATATAATTTGGCAAATCAAAAGACAAGGTCAAAGGTCACAAAGTCATTATGTGGCGCGTTATTGGCTCAGAAGCTGCAGATGTTTCAGTTTTGATTTGCCACGCCCCCAGTGGCCGTAGACAAATAATTTTTGGCATGTGCATAGAGTGGGTGTTTAAGAATATAACTGTAAAGTTTGGTTGCTTACATTCGAAAAATGCGAAAATTACAGGGTATTTTTCTGTATGTCACGCCCCTTTTGGGGCGTAACAATAATTTTTGGGGAATCGTTAAGGAGGCCCTCAGTAACCTAGCATCCAAATTTTGAAGCTTCTAGCACTAAAACTGTGGGAGATATAAACTGATATTTGTTGCCACGCCCCCTGAAGGCGTAGATATATCCGCCATAGCTTATCGGTCGTGGGATGTTAACCCGAGTATATATACCAAGTCTCAAGTCTCTAGCATCAATAGTGTTCAAAATATAACGAAACTAGTAAAATCACTATATATTCAGAACCGATTTGCCACGCCCCTAGTAGGCGTGGCCATAAAATTTTTTGGGCGATCTTTATAGGATTGTAACAGTAACTCACGTGCCAAATTTGGGCGTTCTAGCTTTAAAACTGTAGAAGATACAGTTTGACCCGATTTGCCACGCCCCCAATGGGCGTAGATATATCCGCCATAGCTTTTTGATTTTGGGATGTCGACATGAGTGTTCAGTTAAAATCTCAACTCTCTAGCCCTTCTAGAAGTAGTGTTTCTGAGATACAGGAAAATGCATTTTCCGATTTGCCACGCCCCTAGTGGGCGTATCGGGAAAATCTTGACACTTTATCAGACGAGGGTATACACGAGTATATATTTCAAATTTCAAGTCTCTAGCTTCAATAGCGTCGAAATGGTTTGCGTTCATACGGACCGACGGACCGACGGACAGACGGACAGACGGACGGACAGCATGACGGACATTGCACAACCCCAATATACTATATCACTACGTGAAATAGTATAAAAAGTAAGAGCGTAGCAGTCGGGCGCTGCCGACTGAGAAATACTTATTCTTGCGCCAGCACCCAGTTACAAAATATTCCAGGATCGCCCCCACATAGGCAGTTTTCCTATACGTATGCACCCACACACATTGAACTTCCTACACCTATATAACAATTCTAAGTACCGCAAGTTGTAGTGTAGATTTGACTAGATGGCGGTATAGATTGTGAATTCTCATTAATTTTCCATAAGATTGGCGTCAACTGCGCAGTTAGCAGAGCGTCTGCTTATGCGTGCTTAGTTTGTATGCTTTGTATGTGTATGCTATATATACGTAAAATAGGAATGTTTGAAATATTTTTGTATTTCAAATTTGAGCATTAATAGCGCTCAGTATAAACAAAATATCGAATTTTTTCTTTTTGTATTGATTTCCTTAAATTATTAAACTTAATGTAAAATTTAATTTCATTTATCGAAACAAAAAACTGAAGCATAATATAACCATTAAAAAACAAGTAAGAAAACTCTAGTCGAGACCGCTCGACTCAGAGATCCACTGAACCCTGCGAAGAACCGCTATTCCAAGCATTCTTTGTTTCTTTTATGTACACATGCATATGTACGTTCATTGCAAGCAAAACATACACACTCATGCGAATGCACACACAAACGCCAGACGGTGCGTTAGCTGTTCTTTGGCTGCTGTTAGCATGGCAATGCTATGGGCAATTAAATGCTTAATAACTTTTTTTCTAGAGCAACGATTTTGATCAAACTTGTTGGGCGTGATCATGTTATATGTATGTGTCTCTAGTATTTGATATACGTGAGTTACAAATTTGAGGCGAAGGGGGCGTGGCACCCAAAACTTAACAAAACCCGAAATTGTGTAAGGCTCAAATAACACTAAATGCAAAATTTGAAGACTCCAACTATGATGAATTAAATAGAATTTTATAACTAAATGAAGATGTCGGTTTTTAATCGATAACAATAAAACGATGATAGTTATCGATTATTTGAAACAAATTCGATCGAATCGTGATATACACGCACTTCCAAAAAAATTTGAAGTCTCTAGCTCTTATATCTTCTGAGATCGACGGGTTCACACATACGGACAGACGGACGGACAGGGCTAAATCGACTCGGCTTCTCTTCCTGATCAAGAATATATACACTTTATGGGGTTTGCCACGCCCCCCTTCTGCCTGTTACATACATTTTCACAAAACCATTATACCCTGATTTTCCATTTTCAATGGGTTCAGGGTATAAAAACATAACAAAACAAGTATGAAAACTCTGTTCGTGACCGCACGACTAGGGTATACCCTGAACCCTGCGATGAACCGCTATTCCAAGCATTCTTTGTTTCTTTTATATACACATGTATATGTACATACGATCATTACAAACAAGACATACACATACACACACAGGCGCACGCACACACAAGCGCAAGTCAGCTGTTCTCTGGCTGCTATTTGTGGGCCAATGTTATATGAAATTAAATGTTTAATAACTTTTTTTCTAGAGCAACGATTTTAATCAAACTTGTTGGGCGTGATCATGTCATTCATATGTATGTATGTGCCAAAGCACAAGTCTCAAGTATTTGATATACGGGACTTACAAATTTGAGGCGAAGGGGGCGTGGCACCCAAAATTAAACAAAAACCGAAGTTGCGTAAGGCCCAAATAACACTAAATGCAAAATTTGAAGACTCTAGCTATAAACATGAATTTAATTCTGAATTCTTAATCTTTTTATCATATATTAGTTTTCTATGAGCCTTAGCTTTTTCTAACATAATTCTAGCTCTTTTGTATGATATTTCTAATCTAACTTTTATTTCCTTAGAATAGTCATCTGTATTATAAATAGGGTCTACCTTATCTATTTTATTAAAATTTATGAGTTGATTTGGTAATTTCCCAAATACTTGTTCATATGGACAATATTCGTATGTTGCTGATGGTGTTGTGTTGAATCAATATGTGAAATATTGTATCCAAACATCCCAATCAGATTTGTCTGCAGAGATATAAGAACGAATGTACTTATTAACTGTTCTATGGCTTCGTTCTCTTGTGTCTAAGGTTTGGTGGTGATATGCAGTAGAGGTGAGATTCTTTATATTCATATACTTGCATAAATCAGTTATAACCTGGTTTTTATACTCTGTCCCCATGTCCGAAATGAACGTCTTCATTGGACCGTACTTGAGTATGAAATTTTCAAAAAATGCTTTTGCAACGTTAATTGCGCTTTTACTTTGTATTGGAATGGCTACTAAATATTTTGTTAGATCACATATTAATGTGACTATGTATTCATTGCTATGCTCCGATTTTGGTAGTGGACCAACTGTATCCACTATCCTTATGTCGAAAGCGCTGACTGGTGTTATAGTTAAAGTCATAGGGGTTTTTGCATGTGTCGTTATTTTGAACATCTGCCATTTTTGACATCTACGTAAGTACTCTTTTTTATGGCGTGTCATATTATTCCCCAGTAGTAGTGCCTTTTAATTTTCGCTAGCGTTTTTTTATACCATTGTGACCTCCTTAAATGGGATCGTTGTGATAAGAAGACAGTATTTCTTGTATCTCTTTTTATACCCTGAACCCATTGAAAATGGGAATTCAGGGTATAATGTTTTTGTTGAAAGGCGTATGTATGTAACAGGCAGAAGGAGGCGTGGAAGACCCCATAAAGTATATATATTCTTGATCAGGATGACAAGCCGAGATGATATAGCCATGTCCGTCAGTCCGTCCGTCTGTCCGTCCGTCTGTCCGTATGTATGAACGCGTCGTTCTCAGAACCTACAAGAGCTAGAGACTTGAAATTTTTATGTAGGTTCCTGTATAGCACGAAAAGATCGAGTTTGTTAAAAAAAAAATCGATAACTGTCTTAATTTTAATGTTATCGATTAAAAACGAAATCGATGCTCAGTTATATAATTCTATATAATTCATCTTTAAAGCTAGAGTCTTTTAATTTTGAATTTAGTGTTATTTGAGCCTTACGCAATTTCGGTTTTTGTTAAATTTTGGATGCCACGCCCCCTTCGCCTCAAATTTGTAACTCCCGTATATCAAATACTAGAGACTTGTACTTTGGCACATACATACATATGGATAACATGATCACGCCCAACAAGTTTGATCAAAATCGTTGCTCTAGAAAAGTTATTAAGTTAGTTAGTTAGCCCAAGAACAGCTGACGCAAGGACTTGCGCTTGTGTGTACGTGTGTCTGTGCGTGTGTGTGAGTGTGTTGGTTGTACTGTACGTACTTATGCATGTGTATATAAAAGAAACGTAGAATTCTTGGAATAGCGGTTTTTCGCAGGGTTCAGGGTATACCCTAGTCGAGCGGTCTCGACTAGAGTTTTCTTACTTGTTTCATTTGTTATGTGTGTACCGGCTGGAGTTGCACTACTCGTAATGACTTTAATATTTTATTGCCTATTGTTTTAAAAATATATATTGAAACTGATTCAAAGATCTTTTCGCTCGGTGCCACCTTGAGTTTGCTGATTTATAATATACCGGCTTCTTTTTCGAGCAGTTGGAAGAACTGACCTAAGTCGAGAATTCAATTGGTATATAAATCGCTAGCTTTAATTCTTGCAATAATTTTATTTCCATGTTTAAATAAACATTTCGATTTTGTTATGCGCAAGGTCACTACTTTTCATACTTCATCATTTACAATGACTTCATGTACGTTGGGCTTAGATACATTTTTATGACTTTGCCTTGGCAAAAGTTCATTTTCAACTGTACAGATTTTTTCTTGTCTACTTTGTTGCCTGGTAGTGACTTTCAGGACTTGATTTCGAATGTCTTTTAATTCTTTTTTTAAACTTATACGCGAAAGTGCGTCAGCTACAAAATTATCTTTTCCCTTTAGGTATTCTACAGTGAAGTCATATTGTTCGAGTTCTAGCCTCATGCGAGTAAGTTTAGAACTAGGGTTTGTCATTGAGAAGAGATATGTTAATAGTCTATGATCCGTTTTTACTATGAAATGTTTTCCATATATATATGGTCTGAAGTGTATAATTGCCCAATGAATTGCTGTTAACTCTTGTTCTGATGTGCTTTAATTGCTTTCTCCTTTTATAAATCAACGAGGTGCATAAGCTAGTGGGAGTTGAATTATGGTTCTGAGTTAGAACTGCTCCGCAAGCTTGTTTACTAACATCTGTTATTAGCAAAATTCTTTGCTGAAGTCTGGATATTGTAAAAGTGTGGGGTGCATAAGCTTTTTTTTAAGGTGTTGGAATGCGTTTTGACATTCACTTGTCCATTGAAAAGGGACATTCTTTTTACATAATCTAGTTATATGCCGCGAATAATCGGCGAAGTTTTTTATAAATCGACGATAGTAGTTACAAAATGCTACAAATCGTCTTGCGCTGTCTGCGTCAAGAAGTACTGGATAATTTTTGACGACGACATTTTTCTTGTCATTTGGAATTACTTCTTTATTGGTGCATTTGTGACCTAAAAATGTCACATGAAATGTCGCATAAAAAATGAACATTTTTCTGGATGCAACTTTAAGTTGTATTTCCTACATAAATTAAAAACATTAGTTAAATTTTTAATCATGTGTTTTTCAGAACATCCTATTACCATTAAGTCATCCATATAAAGGAATAACTGTGATGGTTCTAGACCTGAGAATGCTATAGTCATCATTCTCTAATATTAATTTGGTGCTATTTTAAGACCAAATGGCAAATGGGGAGAGGGAATTTGTCGGACAGTAATTTTTAGTTGATTTGACGATTGTCGATTACTAATCACCATTTCTTTTCCTCTGAGTCTGGTAAGGACTTCTTCGGAACTAACAAGAGTGGGCTATTGTATTCGGATACAGTCAGTTCTACTATTTTATCTTTTATTACTTTTCGTACTTGCTTTTTGATTTCCTCTGTGTGGCTATGTGGACTTCTGTAGTTTTTAATATAAATTGGTTCATCATCATTTAGTCTTAAAGTTTGTTTATAAAAGTTATTAGTTGGTATTGATTCGGAACATAAATTGGGTAATTTAGATTGTTCGGTCTAATTATAAACCAATCTTCAGTTGGTTTAAAGTATAATTGGCAATCGAACTTTTTGATGAATTCAATGCCAATAATTCCGCCACAAGGTATTGCGAAATCAGAATCTACTTCATGAAATTCGTGAGGAATTATATATTTTCTTGTTTGAAGCTCTATAAATTGGTTCCTTGGGATTTAATAACTCCTTGGCCTATGCCATGGATGTTGATAATTATACTATTTCACGTAGTGATATAGTATATTGGTTTTGTGCAATGTCCGTCATGCTGTCAGTCCGTCTGTCCGTATGAACGCAAACCATTTCGACGCTATTGAAGCTAGAGACTTGAAATTTGAAATATATACTCGTGTATACCCTCGTCTGATAAAGTGTCAAGATTTTCCCGATACGCCCACTAGGGGCGTGGCAAATCGGAAAATGCATTTTCCTGCATCTCAGAAACACTACTTCTAGAAGGGCTAGAGTGTTGAGATTTTAACTGAACACTCATGGCGACATCCCAAAATCAAAAAGCTATGGCGGATATATCTACGCCCATTGGGGGCGTGGCAAATCGGGTCAAACTCTATCTTCTACAGTTTTAAAGCTAGAACGCCCAAATTTGGAACGTGGGCCAAATTTTTATGGCCACGCCTACTAGGGGCGTGGTAAATCGGATCTGAATATGTAGTGATTTTACTAGTTTCGTTATATTTTGAGCAATATTGATGCTAGAGACTTGAGACTTGGTATATATACTCGGGTTAACATCCCACAATCGAAAAGGTATGGCGGATATATCTACGCCTTCAGGGGGCGTATAAACAAATATCAGCTTATATCTCCCACAGTTTTAGTGCTAGAAGCTTCAAATTTGGATGCTAGGTTACTAGGGGCCTCCTCTATCGATTCTTCAAAAATTATTGTTACGCCCCAAAAGGGGCGTGACATACAGAAAAATACCCTGTAATTTTCGCATTTTTCGAATGTAAGCATCCAAACTTTACAGTTATATTCTTAAACGCCCACTCTATGCACATGCCAAAAATTAATTGTCTACGGCAACTGGGGGCGTGGCAAATCAAAACTGAAACATCTGCAGCTTCTGAGCCAATAACGCGCCACATAATGACTTTGTGACCTTTGACCTTGTCTTTTGATTTGCCAAATTATATATATATGTGTTTGAAAAGAATATTTTATTAATACAAAATAACTAAATAAAGAAAATATAACAAAAATATCAACATGACCGCACCGGGGATCGAGCCCACACCTCTACGCTCGCCAACAAACTTAAATCACGTTTTCTGAGTTGCCACCTCTCTCATTTTGAGAGTTGCCACCTCTCTTATTTTGAGAGATGCCACCTCTCTCGATTTAGGTGCGTGTTCTTGCTAAGGTAAGGCAATCGAGATAAATCGAGAGAGGTGGCATCTCTAAGCTTCGATTCTAATTCAAACTGTCTGGCTACCTCCAATGAAAAGCTTTAATCTGCAGCTGATTTGAGCGGCGACAGTGGGGATTTAAGGTTAAATTTTAAAAAATGTAATGTGATAGATGCCCCTGTGTGCTGTTGGGGCGTGAAATAGTATTTCGCTGTGGGTTGCGTCCGACAGCAACGTTCTTACTTGTTATACCCTGAACCCATTGAAAATGGGAAATCAGGGTACAATGTTTTTGTTGAAATGAATGTAACAGGGAGAAGGAGGCGTGGCAGACCTCATAAAGTATATATATTCTTGATCAGGGATACAAGCCGAGTCGATTTAGCCCTGTCCGTCTGTCCGTCCGTCCGTCCGTCCGTCCGTCCGTCCATCCATATGTGTGAACGCGTCGATCTCAGAACCTATAAGAGCTAGAGACTTGAAATTTTTTATGTAGATCCTCTTATAGCGTGCGCAGATCAAGTTTGTTTCAAAAAAACGATAACAACTATCGTTTTAATGTTATCGATTAAAAACTTTATCAGAATGAAGTTATTAAATTGTATCTCCCACGTCTTTATAGCTAGAGTCCCCAAATTGTTTGTTAGTTTTATATTTATTTTATTATACCCTGAACCCATTGAAAATGGGAAATCAGGGTATAATGTTTTTGTTGGAGGGCGTATGTATGTAACAGGCAGAAGGAGGCGTGGCAGACCCCATAAAGTATATATATTCTTGATCAGGATGACAAGCCGAGTTGATATAGCCATGTCCGTCTGTCCGTCCGTCTGTCCGTCTGTCCGTATGTCCGTATGTATGAACGCGTCGTTCTCAGAACCTACAATAGCTAGAGACTTGAAATTTTTTATGTAGGTTCCTGTATATCACGAAAAGATCGAGTTTATTTCAGAAATTCGATAACTGTTATCGTTTTTTTGTTATCGATTAAAAACGAAAATCTAAATTAAGCTATAAAATTCTATCTAATTCATCTTTCTAGCTGGAGTCTTCAAATTTTGCGTTTAGTGTTATGTAAGCCTTACGCAATTACGGTTTTTGTTAAATTTTGGATGCCACGCCCCCTTCGCCTCAAATTTGTAACTCCCGTATATCAAATACTAGAGACTTGTGCTTTGGCACATACATACATATGGATGACATGATGACGCCCAATAAGTTTGATCAAAATCGTTACTCTAGAAAAAAAGTAATTAAACATTTAATTTCCCATGTCATTGGCATGCAAACAGCAGCCAAAGAACAGCTGACGCAACGACTGGCGCTTGTGTGTGTGCGCCTGTGTATGTGTGTGTGTATGTTCTGTTTGTAATGAACATATATATACTTATGTATATTAAAAAAAACGGAGATTGCTTGGAATTGCGGTTCTTCGCAGGGTTCAGGGTATACCCTAGTCGAGCGGTCTTGACTAGAGTTTTCTTACTTGTTTAATTTTGATTTTTGTTAAATTTTGGATACCGGCTCCAAATTTCCCCAAATATTTAAATTGAGGTTAGTAAATGTAATGGGTTTGCATTTTTTAAAACTGGACAAAATTTAATGAAATATGTTGATCATAAGCTGAAAATTTCATTCAAATCCATTAATTCGCGCAGAAGTTATTAAAGAAAACGTTTGGCCAATCGGCCAAACACGTGACCAGCAACAAAAGCAAACTGTTTTCCTATACATGTGCACACATACACATTGAGCTGCTTGCATCTAGTAACTTCTCAAACCCGCAAGTTTTAGTGTACATATTTCCAATAGATGGCGCTATGATTTGCGAATTATCAGCTGCTCAGTTGGATCGAAACATGGATGGCGCTATTCTATCGAACCATAGATGACGCTATTGGCTAAACAATTGAAAATGAATTGAATTTAGTTTTATGTGCGTTTATACGAAATGCTAATTATGCAGTATTTTAAAAAACGCAGAAAGCGCGGGGTTTAGGGCATCTCCTAGTCGGGACCCCCGACTAGAGTTTTCTTACTTGTTCTTACATAAAAAGTTTAATATTTGACAAAAATTAAAAAAAATTGTTGTGTTTAACATAAAACGACTAGAAATATGTTATTTAATAAATAAAACTATACCAACATGCATAAGATTAAAAATAAGCTAAAAATGTGAGTGCCTTTAATCTAATTTCGCAGAGTGTATACATATGTATTATAAAAGAAACGGAGAATGCACCTGTTATACCCTGAACCCATTGAAAATGGGAAATCAGGGTATAATGTTTTTGTTGGAAGGCGTATGTATGTAACAGGCAGAAGAAGGCGTGGCAGACCCCATAAAGTATATATATTCTTGATCAGGGAGAGAAGCCGAGTCGATTTAGCCCTGTCCGCCTATCTGTCTGTCTGTCTGTCTGTCTGTCTGTCCGTCTGTCCGTATGTATGAACGCGTCGATCTCAGAACTTACAATAGCTAGAGACTTCAAATTTTTTTTGTAGGTCCCTGTATAGGGCGCGCATATTGAGCTTGTTTCAGAAATTCGATAACTGTTATCGTTTTATTGTTATCGATTAAAAACGAAAATCTAAATTCAGCTATAAAATTCTATCTAATTCATCTTTATAGCTAGAGTCTTCAAATTTTGCATTTAGTGTTATTTGGATCTTACGCAATTTTTGTTAAATTTTGGGTGCCACGCCCCCTTCACCTCCAATTTGTAACTCCCGTATATCAAATACTAGAGACTTGTGCTTTGGCACATACATACATATGGATGACATGATCACGCCCAACAAGTTTGCTTAAAATGGTTGGTCTAGAAAAAAAGTTATTAAACATTTAATTTCCCATAGCATTGCCATGCAAAGCAGCCAAAGAACTGCTGGCGCACCGACTGGCGCTTGGGTGTGCGTGCGCCCGTGCGTGTGTATGTATGTGTTGCTTGTAATGAACGTACATATGCATGTGTACATAAAAGAAGCAAAGAATGTTTGGAATAGCGCTTCTTCGCAGGGTTCAGGGGATCTCTTAGTCGAGCGGTCTCGACTAGAGTTTTCTTACTTGTTATACTATTTCACGTAGTGATATAGTATATTGGGTTTGTGTAATGTCCGTCATGCTGTCCGTCCGTCTGTCCGTCTGTCCGTCCGTCCGTCTGTCCGTCCGTCCGTCTGTCCGTCTGTCCGTATGAACGCAAACCATTTCGACGCTATTGAAGCTAGAGACTTGAAATTTGAAATATATACTCGTGTATACCCTCGTCTGATAAAGTGTCAAGATTTTCCCGATACGCCCACTAGGGGCGTGGCAAATCGGAAAATGCATTTTTCTGTATCTCAGAAACACTACTTCTAGAATCGCTAGAGAGTTGAGATTTTAACTGAACACTCATGTCGACATCCCAAAATCAAAAAGCTATGGCGGATATATCTACGCCCATTGGGGGCGTGGCAAATCGGGTCAAACTGTATCTTCTACAGTTTTAAAGCTAGAACGCCCAAATTTGGCACGTGAGTTACTGTTACAATCCTATAAAGATCGCCCAAAAAATTTTATGGCCACGCCTACTAGGGGCGTGGCCAATCGGATCTGAATATATTGTGATTTTACTAGTTTCGTTATATTTTGAACACTATTGATGCTAGAGACTTGAGACTTGGTATATATACTCGGGTTAACATCCCACGACCGATAAGCTATGGCGGATATATCTACGCCTTCAGGGGGCGTGGCAACAAATATCAGCTTATATCTCCCACAGTTTTAGTGCTAGAAGTTTCAAAATTGGATGCTAGGTTACTGAGGGCCTCTTCTATCGATTCCCCAAAAATTATTGTTTCGCCCCAAAAGGGGCGTGACATACAGAAAAATACACTGTAATTTTTGCATTTTTCGAATGTAAGCAACCAAACTTTACAGTTATATTCTTAAACACCCACTCTATGCACATGCCAAAAATTATTTGTCTACGGCCACTGGGGGCGTGGCAAATCAAAACTGAAACATCTGCAGCTTCTGAGCCTTTGACTTTGTCTTTTGATTTGCCAAATTATATATATGTGTTAGAAAAGAATATTTTATTAATACAAAATAACTAAATAAAGAAAATGTAACAAAAATATCAACATGACCGCACCGGGGTTCGATGCCACACCTCGCCAACGAACTTATGTATATCACATTTTCTGAGTTGCCACCTCTCTCATTTTGAGAGTTGCCACCTCTCTTATTTTGAGAGATGCCACCTCTCTCGATTTAGGTGCGTGTTCTTGCTAAGGTAAGGCAATCGAGATAAATCGAGAGAGGTGGCATCTCTAAGCTTCGATTCTAATTGAAACTGTCTGGCTACCTCCAATGAAAAGTTTTAATCTGCAGCTAATTTGAGCGGCGACAGTGGCGATTTAAGGTTAAATTTAAAAAAATGTAATGTGATAGATGCCCCTGTGTGCTGTTGGGGCGTGAAATAGTATTTCGCTGTCGGTTGCGTCCGACAGCAACGTTCTTACTTGTTTTTAGATGGGTTTGTAATAAATTCTATCATTAACTTGACTGTCAAGTGCTTTTCGTTTTTCTCCTCAACTGTCAAAAAGTTAAATCTTTAAAAGGAGGATTTAAAAATAGTGCCAGTGCCAGCGTATTAGGCGCACAGCGGCTAGGTAAAGATGCTTTCCATATGCTTTTAATAGCTTTCATAGTTTCACTATCGAAACCATTTGCATTATAATGATTTGTTAATTTTTTAAACCACAATGCAGACAAATTTTCTGGGACCAGCGGAAATTTCGGGACATCAAGACTGTTCCGGTTTATTTTTAAATCTTTCCCATCCCGCCTGATCCCCGATTCCGTCCCGCCCGATCGGGACCCACGGGATTCCCGAAAATCCCGATCCCGTCGCCCGCCTCTAGCCTGAACCCTACGATCCGCTATTCCGTGCATTCTCCGTTTCTTTTATATACATATGTATGTATTGTGAGGAACATTATATGCAGGCACGTCTCAACTTGTATAATTGCATGTATTTGCTGTGCATTTATATGGGTGGGCGTGCAGGCATATAAATGTTCCACACAGCGACGCGAGTACGGTAAGAGCGACCCTCGCGACTGGAAAGTGTCAAAGGCGAGCGATGAGACGTCTCGCTCGCTCTTACCGATTCAGCGATTTACTCGCGTCGCACTCTCTGCGTTGATCGTGCACCGCTAGCCGAAGTGCCGTTCGTAGCCGCGAGAAAGTATCTATTACTTTCACTCGCAGGCGTGTAACGGTGCTTCGGCGAATGAGAGGCTGCCACGCGATCACGCGTATTTGGCGTCGCACAAAATCAGGCGATGTTGCCGTTTAGGCAGAACCGAATAGGAGACAGCCACGCTCCAGAGCCGAAGCAGGGCCTGCGGCGCTGCTATAAAAAGGCGCCCACGGCTCGGAACTGGGTCAGTCGATTCCAGTTAAAAGTGAAAGTGCCGAGTGTCAACGGAGTGAAAAGTGTAAAGTGCAACGAAGGACAACGAAGGACAACGAGGGACATCAAGGACACAAAGGACATCGTGGGACTTATACAAGGGTATTCAGAGGAATATCCTGGACGCATACCAAACCGTATCCTTGAGGACAGAGGTACGGCCGGCAGCTGGTGCTGGAGCAGCGTAACCTGAACAGGAGAGTGAGGTTAGTGAGGGTAGCCGTGCGAAAGAACGTAAGCCTTCTGAGACGCAGTCTAGAGTGCCAGCGAGTACATCCAGTTGTAGGAGTGCGTGTGGTGATCCAAGCGAACCGCTGGAGAATACAGCGCGTATCCTGGCGTACTTTGGAGTGCTCTGCAATCTCTAGACGGCTCAGAGACTGATCGGTCGCTAGCCGGAGTGCTCCTCACGGCAGAACTACGATCCTGTAGAGATCAGTGTGCGCTAGCCCAGCCAGCTTGAGGGGTGTGCTCGGAACGCGTTACAAGGAGTGGCGTGCCCTACAACCAGGACTAAAAGGTACGTGAGAGTAGTCGTGCGGAAGAGCGCACGTCTTTGAGGTGCGGTCTAGAGTGCCAGCGAGTGAATCCAACAGTAGGAGTGCCTGTGATACTCTCGGCGAACCGCTAGAGATCACAGCGCGTATCCTGGCGTACTCTGGAGTGTTCATCAACCTCTAGACGGCTCAGAGGCTGACCGTTCGTTAGCCGAAGTGCTCCTCACGGCACCTACGAATCCTGCGGGCTTAGCCGTGTGCAGCTACAGCCTAAACCATCACTTTGCTGTACTAAAACAGTTATATATCTACGTGAATAAACCAGTTTATATTATTAAATCTAAAAAGCAGGACTTATTATTTATCGGCAGACGCCCAACATATAAATTTGTTGGCACGAACATACAGTCGGCTGAGTGCGGCCCGGTTTAAACTCGGGGCAAACCGAAGGGGCCCTGCGATAAATAGAGTCGATTTAAGTGCTTTTAGAAAAATATAAATGTGGTGCGAGCGTGGGTATATAACCTTAAGAAAGAGGAGGTGATACGCTACGGCCTGGAGCTCGGAGTGAGCCTGTCAGGCACTTTGTACACAATGCGGAGGCAATTCGGCGAGTGGGTCGACGAGCATGAGTTTCCTTTTTCTCTGAGGATCGCCGACATTACAGGCCTCCATGGGCGACGGTCGCCACGAAGAGAGGAAAGGTTGACCGCCGTCGAGGAAGAGGACCTGGAGGATCGAGAGGAGAGGACACAAGGCCCGCGAGTGTCACTGCCATCCACTAGTGCCGCCGCTGCCCGCCTTAATGAGACCCAGCAAGGACCCTGGAGGGCTACATCCACTCCACAGACCGAAATAAGGACGCGAGCGCCGAGTTTGGCAGGGCTCGAGTATGCAATGAAATGGTACGTGGCCAATAATCGACACTGGACGTCGTGGGAAGCATTCGTGAGCAGCTTCCAGAGATTCTTCTTGCCTAGAGACTACCTGGAGAACATTAAGGAGGAAGTCTCGAGGCGGAAGCAGATGCTGGGTGCGGCGTTCAAGCTATATTTGGTGGAAATGCAGACCCTGTTGAGGCCACTACGCTATGCGGCGGATCGGGAGATGAAATTGATATATAATGGCAGCTTGCCGGATCTGCGCGCCTATGCTCGGTCTTACCAGTTCCGGAGCCTGACGGAGCTGATGATGCTGGCGGAGGAGTTCGAGGACTTGGAGAGGGATCGGGAGAAGCTGAGGCAGCAACACAGTCAGAGCAAGCCCAGATTGATGGCTATGGGTTACGCTGAATGCGAAGGTGAGTCCACCTACCACCGCAGCATGGCCGCCGAAGAAGCGTGTCCACGGCCGGCACCAAGAACTGGTGTGGCAGGACCAAGGACGCACATCCCGAATCCTGCCAGGGCGTGCCGTATGTGTGGCCAAGAGGGCCACTTCGCCGTTGAATGCCGCAATGAAGTGCTGAAATTTTGCTGGCAATGTGGGCGCATCGGGGTAAGGACGATTGCCTGTTGCCAGTCGGGAAACGGGCTGAGGCACCCGCCATCCAGGGGCGAGCGGGAGCAGCGTCTCGGCGGCCCCAGGCACTGATGGGCCAGCTCGTGGATGAAGGCACGCAGATCTCGGCGTAGCCATCGGAGCAGGGCAGCATAAGGCTACGATCGACACGGGAGCCACCAGCAATTTCGTGAGTGAGAAACTGGCAGGCGGGCTCCGAGGATTTGGTGTGCTGCGCTCCACACGGAGGCGCATCCGGTTGGCGGACGGCAGTTGTTGTCAAGTGGAGTTAGAGATCAGGCTGGGGGCACAGCAGGTCGTCATGCCCCTGCTCATTTTGCCAGGCGTGATCGATGATCTGGTACTGAGCTGGGATTTCTTGGCCAGGATGGGCTGCACGCTGGAATGCGGCGGCTTGAGTCTGAGGATCGGGCCCAGAGATTCGCAACCCAGAGAGCTAGTGGAGGCGAAGTTATCGGTGGCAGTCGCTAGTGCGGAGGTGGAGCCCGTACGCCAAATGGAGGCGACTCCAGGATCGGCACACCCACTTCATGAGGATGTGGAGGTGGACGCGTTCCTGAGGCAGGAATTGGCCAAATTCCAGCAGATTAAGGGCACCACTGACATCACCGAGCACCGGATCACGATGCACGACAAGTGGCCAATAAAGCAGCGATATTTCCCTAAGAACCCGAAGATGCAGGCGGAGATCAACAGCCAGGTAGATGAGCTCCTGGCTAAAGGATGCATATAGCCCTCGAAGAGCCCACACAGCGCTCCCATAGTGATGGTGCGGAAGAAGAACGGCAAGTGGCGGCTGTGCGTGGATTTCCGACAGCTCAACAGCCGATCTGTAAAAGATGCATATCCGCTGCCTCGAGTGCATCACATTCTGGACCAGCTTCGAGAGGCTCGCTACATAACGAGCCTGGACTTGAAGGATGGGTATTGGCAGATACCCATGGAGGAGGCCAGCCGACCACTCACGGCATTTACAGTTCCAGGAAAGGGGCTGTTCCAGTGGAAGGTGATGCCGTTCGGCCTTCATTCAGCACCAGCGACGTTCCAAAGAGCACTGGATCAAGTCATTGGCCCAGAGATGATGCCGCATGCTTGCGTATCTTGATGATATCATCGTCATTGGGAGGACCCGCCAGGAGCATTTGAACAACCTGCGAGAGGTGTTCCGGCGGCTGAGAGCTGCCAATTTGAAGATCAACATCGACAAGTGCGATTTCTTCAAAAAGGAGCTGAAGTATCTGGACCACAAGGTGACGGAACATGGCATTCGTACGGACCCAGAAAAGCTTGCCGCGATTGCTGAACTAAAGCCTCCCGCAAACGTGAAGGAGTTGCGATAATATGTCGGCATGGCATCCTGGTATCGCCGCTTTGTGCCTGATTTTGCGACCACAGTATACCCACTCAATGCGTTCTTGAAGAAAAGTGTCAAGTGGGAGTGGACCGAGGAGCGTCAGAGGGCTTTTGATACAGTAAAGGCCAAGCTGACGGAATCACCAGCCTTGGCATACCCGGATTTTTCGAAGCCGTTCTGCTTACAAACGGATGCGAGCAACTATGGGCTCGGCGCAATTCTGACGCAAACTTCAGAGGATGGAGAGAGGGTCATCTCCTATGCCAGTCGGACACTGAATAGCGCGGAACGGAACTATTCAGCAACGGAGAAGGAATGCCTAGCGATCGCCTGGGGCATCCGGAAGTGGAGGCCTTACTTGGAAGGCTATCACTTCGTGGTGGTGACCGATCACATGGCGCTGAAGTGGCTCAACTCCATTGAGGGTCCTTCAGGCAGAATCGCCAGATGGGCAGTGGAGCTACAACAATTTGACTTCGAGATCCGGTACAGGAAGGCCAAGCTAAATAGGTCAGTCAGTCACCCAGATTCCTGAGGAGCCATGGGTGACGGTGTGCGCCGACTTTGTCGGACCGCTACCCAGGTCGAAGCACGGTAACACCATGCTGTTGGTGTTCATCGACAGATTCTCCAAGTGGACGGAGATGGTGCCGTTGAGAAGCGCATATACAGCGGCGCTTCAAAAGGCATTCAGGGAGCGGATCGTGGCCAGATTTGGAGTGCCGAAAGTGCTCATCACGGATATTGGCACTCAATTCACAAGCCGTGCCTTCAAGGGATTCTTGGATGAGCTAGGAGTGCATCATCAGTTGACGGCGCCATACACGCCTCAAGAGAATCCCACTGAGAGGGCCAATCGCACTGTCAAGACGATGATCGCTCAATTTGCGGGCAGCGATCAACGTTGTTGGGACGAGGCTCTACCAGAGTTGACACTGGCCGTCAACAGCAGCGTCTCGGCCTCTACAGGGTATTCCGCAACCTTCCTCACTCAAGGGCGTGAGCCAAGGTTGCGTAAAGCCTTGTTTGACGCACGAACTGTGGGAACAGGCCAGGCAACACAAGCACCCACGGAGAAAGCCACCAAATTGGCCGAAGTGTACCAGATTGTAAGGCGAAATCTGGGAAAGGCGGCTCAGGATCAGGCGCGGCATTATAATCTGAGGCGGCGACAGTGGAAACCAGCCATAGGGGACAGGGTGTGGGCGAAAGAGCGCCACCTGTCTAATGCCGCTGAAGGATTTGCGGCAAAACTGGCTCCACGATACGGTGGACCGTATACAGTGGTCAGTTTCATCTCGCCGGTCATATGCCGAATCAAGGCGGAGACGGATAAGCACAGCCGGACAGCTCATGTGTCCGATCTGAAGCCATATCAGGCAGAGGCGGGTGAGTCTGAGCTAAAAAAAAAAAGAGGTGAATACACATAGCTATGTGTATTGTTGTTGTTGATACCACCCGAGTTTATTATAAAATTTGTGTTAAAATTGTGGGATATTTATTATAAAACAGAAACTCATAAAATCGGCAACAGCGCAAGATCATTACGAATATCAGCGCGCACACGAAATGACGCCGAAAACAACAACAATCGCAGCAGGAATAGTATTCCCGCAAACAACAACAGTATCAGCTGTAACTGTGGCGAGCCCTCTTTAGGGCAAACAACAACAGTATCAGCAGTAACTGTAGGGAGCCCGCTCCAAACAAACAACAACAGGGTCAGCTGTAACTGTGATGGGAGAGAGCGCCGTCACAAACTGCACAGCGCGGCTCATGAAGACGAGCGAAAAAGCAAAACCGAAACGGACACCACCACACGCTTAGATTTGCGTACGCCCACGCACTTACAAATGCTCAAGCCACGGCGAGAGCATTGGGACAGTAGGGAGAGAGAGAGAGTAAAAAAACAACAAAAACACTTTGTTTTGCTTACCTGTTTGTTGTGACAGTGTTGCCAGCAGGGTGTCGATCAGCAGTTAGTACGGTGTTGCCACTGGGTGGATCGACATCGCGTGCCAGGTGGCAACACTGAGCAATGCGGGTGGAGCAAAACAAAGAGGAGCAGAACGGTTGGAGTGGCGCCAAATTTAAAACTTCGGATAAACTTAAATACGAAAGTTGTCGTGTTTCCCATAGAAAGAGGGGAGTGTGAGGAACATTATATGTAGGCACGTCTCAATTGCATGTATTTGCTGTGCATTTATATGGGTGGGCGTGCAGGCATATAAATGTTCCACACAGCGACGCGAGTATGGTAAGAGCGACCCTCGCGACTGGAAAGTGTCAAAGGCGAGCGATGAGACGTCTCGCTCGCTCTTACCGATTCAGCGATTTACTCGCGTCGCACTCTCTGCGTTGATCGTGCACCGCTAGCCGAAGTGCCGTTCATAGCCGCGAGAAAGTAGCTATTACTTTCACTCGCAGGCGTGTAACGGTGCTCCGGCCAATGAGAGGCTGCCACGCGATCACGCGTATTTGGCGTCGCCCAAAATCAGGCGATGTTGCCGTTTAGGCAGAACCGAAGAGGAGACAGGCCCCGCTACAGAGAGCCGAGGCAGGCCCCGCTCCAGAGCCGAAGCAGTAAGTCGATTCCAGTTAAAAGTGAAAGTGCCGAGTGTCAACGGAGTGAAAAGTGTAAAGTGCAACGAAGGACAACGAAGGACAACGAGGGACATCAAGGACACAAAGGACATCGTGGGACTTATACAAGGGTATTCAGAGGAATATCCTGGACGCATACCAAACCGTATCCTTGAGGACAGAGGTACGGCCGGCAGCTGGTGCTGGAGCAGCGTAACCTGAACAGGAGAGTGAGGTTAGTGAGGGTAGCCGTGCGAAAGAACGTAAGCCTTCTGAGACGCAGTCTAGAGTGCCAGCGAGTAAATCCGGTTATTGGAGCGCGTATGGTGATCCAAGCGAACCGCTGGAGAATACAGCGCGTATCGTTACAGTATATGTATGTACATTAAAAGCAACACACATACACACGCACACAGACGCACTCACACACAAGCGCAAGTCGTTGCGTCAGCTGTTCTTTGGTAGCTACATATTTGCATGTCAATGTTATGGGAAATTAAATGATTAATAACTTTTTTCTAGACGAACGATTTTGATTAAACTTGTTGGGCGTCATCATGTCATCCATATGTATGTATGTGCCAAAGCACAAATATTTGATATACGGGAGTTACAAATTTGAGGCGAAGGGGGCGTGGCGCCCAAAATGTCACAAAAACCAAAAGATGAATTAGATAGAGATTTTTAGCTGAATTTAAATTTTTGAATTTTTGGTTTTTAATCGATAACAATAAAACGATAACAGTTATCGAATTTCTGAAACAAACTCGATCTTTTCGTGATATACAGGAACCTACATAAAAATTTTCAAGTCTCTAGCTATTGTAGGTTCTGAGAACGACGCGTTCATACATACGGACAGACGGACGGACGGACGGACGGTTCCTGTATATCTTCAAATTTTGCACTTAGTGTTATGTAAGCCTTACGCAATTTCGGTTTTTGTTAAATTTTGGATGCCACGCACCCTTCGCCTCAAATTTGTAACTCCCGTATATCAAATACTAGAGACGTGTGCTTTGGCACATACATACATATGGATGACATGATCACGCCCAATAAGTTTGATCAAAATCGTTCGTCTAGAAAAAAAGTTATTAAACATTTAATTTCCCATGTCATTGGCATGCAAACAACAGCCAAAGAACAGCTGACGCAACGACTGGCGCTTGTGTGTGTGTGAGCCTGTGTATGTGTGTGTGTATGTTCTGTTTGTAATGAACATATATATACTTATGTATATTAAAGAAACGGAGATTGCTTGGAATTGCGGTTCTTCGCAGGGTTCAGGGTATACCCTAGTCGAGCGGTCTCGACTAGAGTTTTCTCACTTGTTTATACTTATCTTGTGGTATTTGGTAGCTAAAGGAAGCTAATACCAAAGTTTCACTTTGTGGATTATCGTTCGGGCTGACGAATATCATGCCAGTTTTAATTAAAACCATCAAGGCCATCTAAATTTAACTTTTTCTCATCTAAGCAAACCACCATTTTCCAATTTTCCGCCCAGGACATGTGCTGCTTTGTCAAATCTAGCCGAGCCACTTTTTGTCCGTTAGTTAGAGCCGGCTAAGGCTTAATTTTCTGCCATTTTTGCCGGCTACTAGTTCCCAAATTTGCTGAACACGTCGTTCTGATATCGGAGGGTCTGATTCTGTAAAAAATTTAGAAAGCGTGGCATTTTTTTGAGGTCCTGCGCGTATAATAGCGGCTGTCCTCGTGGTGATACCTAGCGATTTTTCGAATATTTTCTGTTTTTTTTTTTGCAATTTTCATTCAGATTTACAATATTATTTACAGCAGTAGGCGAGAGCTTTCATCTGAGTGCAAATTTTCGGTTAGATCACCCCACATCCTTGTATACAAGGACTTTATCGATTTCTTCGCTTGTCCGCGTCTATTCTCTTCCCATTTCTATATAAATTATAAAAACACCGGCTAAAACTAACTTAAACTTACAAAAAGAGTGTGTTAAATAAATGTAATAACAAAAAACACAACTCAAATCCTTCACTGATATCTTTCCAGGACTTAATAAGAAGTGCCTTTAATTGAATTTCGCAC
Organism: Drosophila paranaensis; assembly: GCA_035047545.1. Lineage (NCBI taxonomy): Eukaryota > Metazoa > Arthropoda > Insecta > Diptera > Drosophilidae > Drosophila > Drosophila paranaensis. The sequence continues at coordinate 164,063 of JAWNPL010000016.1, forward strand.
AAAATAGCACCAAAAATTCGTAGTGTGCACGAAATATATTTATTGTAGCGACAAAACTAACTGCACATTTTTTGTGTATACTAAAAATAGAAGATGAAGGTCTAGAAAAGCTAAATAAAATACAAGTAAGAACGTTGCTGTCGGACGCAACCGACAGCGAAATACTATTTCACGCCCCAACAGCACACAGGGGAATCTATCACATTACATTTTTTAAAATTTAACCTTAAATCCCCACTGTCGCCGCTTACATTAGCTGCAGATTAAAACTTTTCATTGGAGGTAGCCAGACAGTTTCAATTGGAATCGAAGCTTAGAGATGCCACCTCTCTCGATTTATCTCGATTGCCTTACCTTAGCAAGAACACGCACCTAAATCGAAAGAGGTGGCATCTCTCAAAATAAGAGAGGTGGCAACTCTCAAAATGAGAGAGGGGCAACTCTGAAAATGTGATTTAAGTTCGTTGGCGAGCGTAGAGGTGTGGTCATGTTGATATTTTTGTTATATTTTCTTTATTTAGTTATTTTGTATTAATAAAATATTCTTTTCAAACACATATATATAATTTGGCAAATCAAAAGACAAGGTCGAAGGTCACTAAGTCATTATGTGGCGCGTTATTGGCTCAGAAGCTGCAGATGTTTCAGTTTTGATTTGCCACGCCTCCAGTGGCCGTAGACAAATAATTTTTGGCATGTGCATAGAGTGGGCGTTTAAGAATATAACTGTAAAGTTTGGATGCTTACATTCGAAAAATGCGAAAATTACAGGGTATTTTTCTGTATGTCACGCCCCTTTTGGGGCGTAACAATAATTTTTGGGGAATCGATAGAGGAGGCCCCCAGTAATCTAGCATGCAATTTTGAAGCTTCTAGCACTAAAACTGTGGGAGATATAAACTGATATTTGTTGCCACGCCCCCTGAAGGCGTAGATATATCCGCCATACCTTTTCGATTGTGGGATGTTAACCCGAGTATATATACCAAGTCTCAAGTCTCTAGCATCAATAGTGCTCAAAATATAACGAAACTAGTAAAATCACTATATATTCAGATCCAATTTGCCACGCCCCTGGTAGGCGTATAGGATCATAACAGTAACCCACGTGCCAAATTTGGGCGTTCTAGCTTTAAAACTGTAGAAGATAGAGTTTGACCCGATTTTCCCCGCCCCCAATGGGCGTAGATATATCCGCCATAGCTTTTTGATTTTGGGATGTTGACTTGAGTGTTCAGTTAAAATCTCAACACTATATTCCGAAGTTATTTGAAAAAATAATAACTTCCACTGTACAGCATTTGTGTAAATCAATTATTTCGCCACTACAACATGGCTTTGTTCTTAATCGACCAACCTCTACTAATCTGCTTGAATTTACTTACCTAGTAAACGATAGTTTTTTAAATAAAATGCAAACTGATGTTATTTATACAGATTTTAGCAAAGCATTTGATTCAGTTCACCATGAAGTATTGCTTCATAAGCTTGATCTCTTAGGGTTTTCTCCTCAACTCTTATCTTGGATGTCATCCTATTTAAAGGGTAGAACCCAAAGAGTTATATTGAGAACATCTCTTTCAAAACAAATCTTTGTTCTGTCAGGTGTACCTCAGGGTAGTCATCTGGGGCCTTTACTTTTTACATTATTTATCAATGACCTTCCCAGCTGTATTTCTTATTCAAAGATTTTCATGTATGCTGATGACGTAGAACTTTGCCTTTCTTATTCTAACGCAATCAATCATCAATGCTTACAAGATGATCTTAATTCCTTCCAACTTTAGTGCTTGGCCAATAGGTTGCGTTTAAACTGTTCTAAATGTATGACAATGACCTTCTGTCGTTCTACTCCATACATTGCTAATTATTCAATTAATAGCGATTCTTTGCAACGCATTTTTTCTGTCAAAGATCTAGGTGTACTCTTCGATTCAAAACTTCGCTTCAATACTCATATCTCAACCATTATAAATGAAGCCAAAAGTGTTCTTGGCTTCATTAAACGTTGGGCAGAAAGAGTTCAATGATCCTTTTGTAACTAAACTCCTTTATGTTTCATTGGTACGACCTATTTTAGAATACTGTTCAATTATATGGTCTCCACAGCATAAAGTGTACCAGGATCGTATTGAATCGGGCCAAAAACAGTTTCTTCTCTTTGCTCTAAGAAATCTAAACTGGGATCCGAATCTCCGTCTACCGTCTTATCATAGTCGTCTCCTTCTTATTGATCTTCCTTCATTAAAAAACCGTAGAACAATCCTTGGGATTGCTTTTTCTTCTTATAATTTAATTGAAGGTAATATTGATTCGTCCTTCTTGTTAATGAAACTTCATTTTGCGGTTCCTTCAAGAACAACTAGACACTTTCGCCTTTGCATTTACCTCTCCTCACATCGGATTACTCGTTACACAGTGCTTTTCATGTATTATGCGTAAATTATAATAAATTTTATCACGTTTTTTCCTCTGAACTCTCTCTTCCTCTAATCAAATCTTTGCTTTCAGCTTTTCTTAGGGATATCACTCAATCGTGATGGTGGAAATTTTATTTTTGTATTACATATTTATATCATATATTTATATTTACAGTTAGATTCTCTAATTATACCCTGAACCCATTGAAAATGGGAATTCAGGGTATAATGTTTTTGTTGGAAGGCGTATGTATGTAACAGGCAGAAGGAGGCGTGGCAGACCCCATAAAGTATATATATTATTGATCAGGATGACAAGCCAAGTCGATTTAGCCCTGTCCGTCTGTCTGTCTGTCTGTCCGTCTGTCCGTCTGTCCGTCCGTCCGTCTGTCCGTCTGTCCGTCTGTCCGTATGTATGAACGCGTCGATCTCAGAACTTACAATAGCTAGAGACTTCAAATTTTTTGTAGGTCCCTGTATAGGGCGCGCATATCGAGTTTGTTTCAGAAATTCGATAACTGTTATCGTTTTATTGTTATCGAATAAAAACGAAAATCTAAATTAAGCTATAAAATTCTATCTAATTCATCTTTCTAGCTAGAGTCTTCAAATTTTGCATTTAGTGTTACTTGGGCCTTACGCAATTTCGGTTTTTGTTAAATTTTGGATGCCACGCCTCCTTCGCCTCAAATTTGTAACTCCCGTATATCAAATACTAGAGACTTGTGCTTTGGCACATATATACATATGGATGACATGATCACACCCAACAAGTTTGATTAAAATCGATTGTCTAGAAAAAAAGTTATTAAACATTTAATTTCCCATAACACTGCCATGCAAGCAGCAGCCAAAGAACAGCTGACGCACCGACTTGCGCTTGTGTGTGCTTGCGCCTGTGTATGTGTGTGTGTATGTTTTGTTTGTAATGAACATATATATACTTATGTATATTAAAGAAACGGAGATTGCTTGGAATTGCGGTTCTTCGCAGGGTTCAGGGTATACCCTAGTCGAGCGGTCTCGACTAGAGTTTTCTTACTTGTTTTACTTTTAATTTTCCTGTATTGCTTCTTTCTTAAACTTCTTTATTTCAATAATATCACTAACCACATCGTGCATAGCTGGCCGGACTGGCAAATAAAATACCCCCAACGGGTTGGTGATATTTCGAAATTGTTTATCTGTTTGTTTTAGGCTTTAAACAAAGTTGTTTAGTTTATACTTAAGTTGACACTCGACTTGTCAATTATATTTTGATAATAAATAAATAAAAAAAAAAAAAAATTACAAGCAACACATACACACACACATACACAGGCGAACGCACACACAAACGCCAGTCGGTGCGTCAGCTGTTCTTTGGCTGCAATTTGCAATGTTATGGGAAATTAAATGTTTAATAACTTTTTCTAGAGCAACGATTTTGATAAAATTTGTTGGGCGTGATCATGTCATCCATATGTATGTATGTGCCAAAGCACAAGTCTCTAGTATTTGATATACGGGACTTACGAATTTGAGGCGAAGGAGGCGTGACATCCGAAATCTAACAAAACCGAAATGGTATAAGGCTCACATAACACTAAATGCGAAATTTGAAGACTCTAGCTATAAAGATGAATTATATAGAATTATATAGCTTAATTCAGATTTTCGTTTTTAATCGATAACAATAAAACGATAACAGTTATCGAATTTCAAGTCTCTAGCTGTTATAGGTTCTGAGAACGACGCGTTCATACATACGGACAGAGAGACAGACGGACAGACGGACAGACAGACAGACGGACAGGGCTAAATCGACTCGGCTTCTCTCCCTGATCAAGAATATATATACTCTGCTACGTTTTCTTCTGCCTGTCAAATACATTTTCACATAAACATTATACCCTTTGTTTCCATTTTCAATGGGTTCAGGGCATAAAAACGGGTGATCAAGACAAATCAATGTTACCTAACAGATTTTCGGAGTTTTGAGTACCGCAACCCGAAGAGGAAAATGATATTAATGACGAAATTAATAATTATGTCAAACATATTAAATTTAAGAAAAGTTTAGATATGTTTTCTTTTTGGCAGCAATGCAATGAATTGCCATTATTACAAATGTTCGCTAGACAAAGTCTTAATGTTCCAACATCTTCTGCAACGAGCGAAAGAGCTTTTTCTACTTCTAGTAGAATATTGGAAGACAGAAGAGCTCGCCTTGATTGGAAAAATTTGTGAAAATATATTGTTTTTAAATAAAAACAAGTAGGAACGTTGCAGTTGGACGCAACCGACAGCGAAATACTAATTCACGTCCCAGCAGCCCACAGGGGCATCTATCACATTATATTTTTTTTTTTTTTTAATTAACCTTAAATCCCCACTGTCGCCGCTCAAATTAGCTGCAGATTAAAATTTTCATTGGAGGTGGCCAGGCAGTTTCAATTTGGATAGAAGCTTAGAACCCTTACCTTAGCAAAAACACGCACCTAAATCGAGAGAGGTGGCATCTCTCAAAATGAGAGAGGGGGCAACTCTGAAAATGTGATTTAAGTTTATTGGCGAGCGTAGAGGTGTGGGCTCGAACCCCAGTGCGGTCATGTTGATATTTATACCCTGAACCCATTGAAAATGGGAAAAAAGGGTATAATGGTTTTGTGAAAATGTATGTAACAGGCAGAAGGAGGCGTGGCAGACCCCACAAAGTATATATATTCTTGATCAGGAGAGAAGCCGAGTCGATTGAGCCCTGTCCGTCTGTCTGTCTGTCCGTCTGTCCGTATGTTTGAACGCGTCGATCTCAGAAGATATAAGAGCTAAGAGACTTCAAATTTTTTTTTTTTAGTTATAAAATTCTATTTAATTCATCTTTATAGTTAGACTTTTCAAATTTAGCATTTAGTGTTATTTGAGCCTTCTACAATTTCGGTTTTTGTTAAATTTTGGATGCCACGCCCTCAAGTTGCCCCTTCGCCTCAAATTGCTAAATCACGTATTTCAAGTACTAGAGACTTGGGCTTTGGCACAAATTTGATCAAAATCGTTCGACTAGAAAAAAAGTTATTAAACATTTAATATCTCATATTATCGGCGTCTTGCAGCAGCAGCGAAGCTGATGAGTCATAATGCACAGTTAGCAGATTGTGCGTCTGTGTGTGTTCTTGTGCGTGCATCTGTGTGTGTGTATGGTTTGCTTGCTAGATACATATAAAATTAACGGAGAATGTTAGATGCTCTTAGGAATCGCAGTTCTTTGCAGGGTTCAGGGGATCTCTTTGTCGAGCAGTCTCGACTAGAGCACTCTTGTTTTGTTATATTTTCTTTATTTGGATATTTTGTATTAAAAAAATATTCTTTTCAAACATATATATATAATTTGACAAATCAAAAGACAAGGTCAAAGGTCACAAAGTCAATATGTGGTGCGCTATTGGCTCAAAAGCTGCAGATGTTTCAGTTTTGCCACGCCCCCAGTGGCCGTAGATAAATAATTTTTGGCATGTGCATAGAGTGGGCGTTCAGGAATATAATTGTAAAGTTTGGATGCTTACATTCGAAAAATGCGAAAATTACAGGGTATTTTTCTGTATGTCACGCCCCTTTTGGGGCGTAACAATAATTTTTGGGGAATCGGTAGAGGATGCCTCCAGTAACTTAGCATCCAATTTTGAAGCTTCTAGCACTAAAACTGTAAGAGATATAAGCTGATATTAGTTGTCACACCCCCTGTGGGCGTAGATATATCCGCCATAGCATCGCAAAGATGGCAACATGAGTGTTCAGTTAAAATCTCAACTCTCTAGCCCTTCTAGAAGTAGTGTTTCTGAGATACAGGAAAATGCATTTTCCGATTTTCCACGGCCCTAGTGGGCGTATCGGAAAAATCTTGACACTTTATCAGACGAGGGTATACACGAGTATAAATTTCAAATTTCAAGTCTCTAGCTTCAATAGCTTGGAAATAGTTTGCGTTCATACGGACAGACGGACGGATTTTGCACAAAGCCAATATACTATATCACTACGTGAAATAGTATAATGCTGATATTTAGTAATAGTTTTTATACTTTATCACGAAGTGAAATAAGTATATTAGTTTTGTGCAATTTCCGTCAACATGACCGCACCGGGGTTCGAACCAACACCTCTATGCCTACCAACGAATTTCTATCTCATTTCAGAGTTGCCACCCCTCTCATTCTCCAAATTGAAACTGTCTGGCCACCTCCAATGAAAATTTTTATTCGGCAGCTAATTTGAGAGGCGACAGTGGGAATTTAAGATTAATTTTAAAATATAATGTTATAGATGCCCGTATGGGTGCTGGGACGTGGAAAAGTATTTCGCTGTCGGTTGCGTCCGACTGCAACGTTCTTACATGTTCTTTTTTCTAATACTGACTACTTTATGAAAAGCAAGCATGAAAACTCTAGTCGAGACCGCTCGACTAGGGGATACCCTGACTCCTGCGAACCGCTATTATATGTATATGTGTGTACAATACAAGCAACACACATACATATGGCAAGCGCATGTCGGCGAGTCAGCTGTTCTTTGGCTGCTATTCGCATGCCAATGTTATGGGAAATTAAATGTTTAATAACTTTTTTTCTGAACGAACGATTTTGATTAAACTTGTTGGGCGTGATCATATTATTCATATGTATGTATGTGCCAAGCATAAGTCTCTAGTACTTGAAATACGTGTTTTGCAAATATAAGGCGAAAAGGGCGTGGCATCAAAAATTTAACAAAAACCGAAACTGTACAAGGCTTACATAACTTTAAATGCAAAATATGAAGACTCTAGCTATAAAGATGATTATAGAGATGATTATATAGAACTATATAACTAAGTATCGAATTCGTTTTTAATCGATAACATTAAAATTAAGACTGTTATCGTTTCAGTATCAAGTCTTTAGCTCTTATAGGTTCTAAGACCGATGCCTTCATACATACGGACGGACAGAGGGACATGTCTATATAGACTTGTCTTGTCACCCTGATCAAGAATATATATACTTTATGGGGTCTGCCACGCCTCCTTCTGCCTGTTAAATACATTTCAACAAAAACATTATACCCTGATTTCCGATTTTCAATGGGTTCAGCGTATAAAAAATATATATTTCTGGAAATTCCACAACCCGCGGGATGAACTGAAAAATTATCGGGATTATCGAGACGGGAGAAGCAAATTTGATTTCGGGGCGGGATGGGACGGTAAGCAATTTCCTTCCCGATCCCTTCTCTAATTCAGGCTATCCGTTAGTCGAGCGGTCTCGACATTCTAGAAGTAGTTTTCCTGAGATACTGGAAAATACATTTTCCGATTTGCCACGTCCCGAGTTTGCGTTTCAGGAAAATATTGACACTAGTCAGTCTAGGGTATACATGAGTATATATTCCACATTTCAAACCTCTAGCTTCAATGACGTGGAAATGGTTTGCGTTCATACGGTTTGCGTTCATACGACAGACGGACCAATTTACTTATTTCGCTTCGTGAAAAAGTAAAAAAATATTAAACATATAATTTCCCATAACATTGGCATACAAATGAAAACCAATATAGTTATCGTTAATTATTTAATTTTTTTTATTTCCAACTCGTTTGAGTTGCGCGAGAAACAATCTAAAACTAAACTAAACTAAACTCCCACCGACGATCAGGCCACTTAGGCGTGGCGGCCCAATTGCTCCATCAGCAACTCCGCCCGTGCGCGTGTTAACTCCTCCCTGGGTAGGCTGAAACCCGTCCTCGGGTTTCTCTTTGATTGTTTTACGACGGTATAGTTTCCATACGCTTAAGAGAAGGAGGAGAAGAGCAATGAGGATTAGGTAGCCAAACGACCTTGATGATATAGCTGATTTGAGATCTCCGATATGACGGAGATTCCTCAGGCTGAGATCGTGTAAGAATGGGAGGCTTAGATATTCCCTGAAAAGAGTGATGTTTACTCTGGCCGAAGTAGAAACGGCAGGTTTCTTTTTTATGATGCCTCGGTGATTATCATATCGAGTGCCGTTGAGCGAGATATAATCGTCGAAAGTGGCCAGGAAAGTTCCCGTAACTTGTTGACTGGCTCCAGTGTTGTCCACCACATTTACTGTTGCGCTGTTGATGATAATGATGACATTCTCGATCGTTGTTATGGGCTCTAAATGCCCGGGGAGTGTGGCGCATTGTGCGATGGTTCCCGACACCAGTTGCTGGGCACACGATGTTTTCTGTAGTCGTTTACAGAAGGTGGTGCTCACAGTAGTATCGCAATTGCCCATAGCGAAGGTCTTTGATCCACAATCGGCCACTATGTTACCCTCTTCTAAATCTATTGTTACATTATTACGTTGAACAGTAAAAATGTCTATTTTCTTACAAATTAATTTGGGTTAGGGATATTTTATAAAGATATATAAAAGTTCGGAATTTTGGAATGCCTTAATACTTGATACCTCTAAAAGGTCTACTACACTAATATTTGTAAGATGCTCATTTAACAATTCCTTGATGTCAATGCTGTCTAAGATAAGAGGGCTAATCAAATTTATTTTGGCAAGTGTTACTGATAGAGTAAGATCTTCAAGAATTGTAATTATCATTCTGTTCTTTGCTAGAATTGTTGAATAGAGATGATCGGCTTCCGGATCAGGTTTTAGGATTGCATTAAGTGCCTTAGAAACTTCATTAAGTCGTAATTGAAATTTATTGTCGATTTCGATTTGCCTGTTTTCTGAATCTATTAACTGACCCTGTTTGAACTTTATTTGCTCCCAGTCGTCGAAATCTGGGGTTCCTTCAATTGCTTTAAGGACACTACCTATCAAATTTATACTGCGTGATTGCCTATGGTGAACGTTTAGAGTTGTAATTAATGTAGCTATGTGTTGAATGTCGGTGCCTGTCTCATGTGGTCTTTAAGTAAGTTGTCTATTAGTTGTCTTGCCTCGTCAACGTAAGTTTCGAATGCTGTCAAGTTCGTCGTGTGTCCCAAGTACCTGTATTTGACCCAGATTGTCACGTCTCCGTCAACTATGGGTATGTAGTTTGCATGTGAATAGTCATTAAGTCTCAGTGTCGTTTCGGTCATAGTCAGCGTTGTCATTGTAATAGCCCAAAAATATCGTAACCTAAAGTGAGACATATTTAAAACTTATTTGCCTAGTAAGAAAATGGATTAACCTAAAAATTCGAATTCTGGGAGGGATTCTCTGTGGCCTACTTGAGACAGTCCTTAGAACCGTCGTACCCAAGTCCGCCTCCACTGTTGCTTCAGTGAATAGGGGCGAAAGCTTGTTTCTCAATCTTTTATTGTATTTTAATCATACTTTCTCCCCCACATTATAATTTTTCTGGACTCTGTGCTTATTCTGGTGTTCTAACGACTTTTCTTGTGCTGCCGTGATTTTTATACCCTGAACCCATTGAAAATGGGAATTCAGGGTATAATGTTTTTGTTGGAAGGCGTATGTATGTAACAGGCAGAAGGAGGCGTGGGAGACCCAATAAAGTATATATATTCTTGATCAGGATGACAAGCCGAGTCGATTTAGCCTTGTCCGTCTGTCTGTCTGTCTGTCCGTCTGTCCGTCTGTCCGTCTGTCCGTCCGTCCGTCTGTCCGTATGTATGAACGCGTCGATCTCAGAACTTACAATAGCTAGAGACTTCAAATTTTTTGTAGGTCCCTGTATAGGGCGCGCATATCGAGTTTGTTTCAGAAATTCGATAACTGTTATCGTTTTATTGTTATCGATTAAAAACGAAAATCTAAATTAAGCTATAAAATTCTATCTAATTCATCTTTCTAGCTAGGGTCTTCAAATTTTGCATTTAGTGTTACTTGGGCCTTACGCAATTTCGGTTTTTGTTAAATTTTGGATGCCACGCCCCCTTCGCCTCAAATTTGTAACTCCCGTATATCAAATACTAGAGACTTGTGCTTTGGCACATATATACATATGGATGACATGATCACACCCAACAAGTTTGATTAAAATCGATTGTCTAGAAAAAAAGTTATTAAACATTTAATTTCCCATAACACTGCCATGCAAGCAGCAGCCAAAGAACAGCTGACGCACCGACTTGCGCTTGTGTGTGCTTGCGCCTGTGTATGTGTGTGTGTATGTTTTGTTTGTAATGAACATATATATACTTATGTATATTAAAGAAACGGAGATTGCTTGGAATTGCGGTTCTTCGCAGGGTTCAGGGTATACCCTAGTCGAGCGGTCTCGACTAGAGTTTTCTTACTTGTTTCCTTTATTTTCACAGCAACTTCAATAGGGATTGAATGGATAATATCTATTGGCTTCTTTTTTGTAACCGAGTGAATCGACCTATTGTATTTTATTGTTGCGAGGAGGATATTGTCGACAGTGTCATCAATATGGTTTCCATTTTTATACCCTGAACCCATTGAAAATGGGAAAATCAGGGTATAATGTTTTTGTTGGAGGGCGTATGTATGTAACAGGCAGAAGGAGGCGTGGCAGACCCCATAAAGTATATATATTCTTGATCAGGATGACAAGCCGAGTTGATATAGCCATGTCCGTCTGCCCGTCTGTCCGTCTGTCTGTCTGTCTGTCCGTATGTATGAACGCGTCGTTCTCAGAACCTATAAGAGCTAGAGACTTGAAATTTTTTATGTAGGTCCGTGAATAGCACGAAAAGATCGAGTTTGTTAAAAAAGTCGATAACTATTTTAATTTAATTGTTATCGATTAAAAACATTATCGAATGTTAGTTATAAAATTATATCTCCCACGTCTTTATAGCTAGAGACCCCAAATTTTTTTGTAAGTTTTATATTTATTTTCTCTAATTTTGATTTTTGTTAAATTTTGGATACCGGCTCCAAATTTCCCCAAATATTTAAATTGAGGTTAGTTGCACTCAAAGCCAGTAAATGAATGGGTTTACATTTTTAAAAATTGGAAAAAATGTAATAAAATATGTTGAACATAAGCTGAAAATTTCATTCAAATCCATTAATTCGCGCAGAAGTTATTAAACAAAACGTTTGGCCAATCGGCCAAACACGTGACCAGCAAAACAAAGCAAACTGTTTTTCTATACATGTGCACACATACACACATACACATTGAGCTGCGTGCATCTAGCAAGTTCTAAAACCCGCAAGTTTTAGTGTACATATTTCCAATAGATGGCGCTATGATTTGCGAATTATCAGCTGCTCAGTTGGTTCGAAACTTGGATGGCGCTATTCAATCGAACCATAGATGACGCTATTAGCTAAACAATTGAAAATGAATTGAATTTAATTTTGTGTGCGTTTATACGAAATGCTAATTATGCAGTATTTTAACGCAGATAGCGCGGGGTTTAGGGTATCTCCTAGTCGGGACCGCCGACTAGAGTTTTCTTACTTGTTAAGACAGCGACTTATGTCCCCTAAGGTGCCGTGAAAACGCTCTACCTGCCCGTTAGACGTGCTATGTAGGGGAGGCGCATTTGCGATCACGATGTCAAAGTTATTTGACAACATTGATCTAATGGTCTCTGAATTTAGGGACCTTTCGTTGTCACAGTAAATCGCGTTTGTTTTCGGGAAGACGTTCAGGAGTTGTAGAAGTGGAGCTTTTATGTCCACGATCGCACGTGAATGAATGGGTTGGACGATTGCAAATTTAGAAAATTTGTAAATGCAAGTCAAAAATTATTTCTGGTCAGTGGAGTAAATGTCAACGTGTAGAATTTATCCGGCATATGACGGTATTGGGGTCTTCCCTATCTCTTGTCGAATTGGGTGACGATTGTGTGTTGCCGCTATTTCTGTTGTGAGACGACCAATTTTTGGAAAAAAATAGTCCCGAAGTATTTGTTGCGCGTTCTCTTTCGCCGCGCGGTGAGCACGATTATGCTCAGCTATAGCAATTTCCTTTTGTTCTGTTGTGTCTGAGATGTCTATGACCATGCTTTTGGAATGTCGAAATGTAGTCGAGGGAAATTCTTCGACCAATTTATGTTGAATGAAGGCCAAAATGGGAAGCTCGCAAAATATTGCGTTGGTCACCTCTGCGTTCACAGCTTCTCGCAGAGTGTGGAACAGAGAGTTTCGATCGGAAAACTGTATGACATGTCTGGTTTTTGTTTTGAAAAGGATGTATGTTTTGTGTTGTGAAATGGGGCTTTCTTCCAGTATTATCTGGTTTCGGAAACAGTTGACTGGCTTGTCTGTTGTCTCAATTGTGTAAGTAAGAGACTTCTCGCTATGAACTGTAGCAATGTCAGAATCTGCCGAGTCTTCTAAGGCGTTGATATTTTGACGAGACAGAGCGTCTGCGAAATTCTCTTTGTCAGGCTTGTAAATGATGTTAGCGTTATGCTCATCAATGAAAGCCTTCCAGCGTTTTATTTTAGCGTTCGGATTTTTTTCTGATACGGCAAAAGTTAGAGGTAGATGATCAGTATAAATGTTTAAATTTTTTACTCCATACAGGTTCTGAGGTTCTTTAATGACCCCACTATGGCGAGAAGCTCTCGTTCATTTGTGGCGAAATTTATTTCATTATCTCGCGAGATCATTGTAATTGGGCGGCCGCCTTGGGACAGCACCGCTTCGAGCCCGTGACCCGGCGTCTGTTGTGAGATCAAACGGGTTTTAGAAGTCGGGATATTACATCACATCCTCTGACGCTAGCATTTCCTTTAGCTTGTTAAAGGCATTCAATTGTTCCGGGGTGAATTCGAGTTGAACTTTCTTCGAATGGTTTGCGCTTATTTTCCCGTTTTCACCTTTCAAGATCTCCGTTAGGGGTCTTGCGTTGCTGGCGAAACCCGCAATAAAGCACCTATAGTAGCTTGCTAGCCCAAGAAATGATCGAAGGCTAAACAATGTTTTAGGCGGCTGGAAATCCTTTATGGCCTGTACTTTGTCAGCTGACGTCTGGATTCCATCTCTGCATACAGTGAATCCCAAATATTCTACGCTCTTTTTGAAGAACTTAGATTTTTCTTGGGAAACCCGCATACATGCGTCCCTAAGGCTTTTTAAGACCCATTCAATATGGTTGACGTGGTCTTCTTTGTTTTGGAGAAAATTATTACGTCATCTACATAGACATAACAAGTTTTCCCTATTTGATCCCTGAGGACGTCGTCTATTGCCCTCTGAAAAATGCTAGGGGCATTCTTTAACCCGAAAGGAAGCCTGCAAAATTCATATTTCCCATTGTTTACAGAGAATGCAGTTTTTTCTCTGTCCCTTTCTGATAGTTCTATCTGATGAAATCCCGATTTTAGGTCCAGTGTGGTAAAATACTGAGCCTCCCCCATGTTTGCCAATATAGTGGATATCGATGGGATAGGGTATTTATCATCGCTTGTTTTTATACTATTTCACGTAGGGATATAGTATATTGGGTTTGTGCAATGTCCGTCATGCTGTCCGTCCGTCTGTCCGTCTGTCCGTATGAACGCAAAGCATTTCCACGCTATTGAAGCTAGAGACTTGAAATTTGAAATATATACTCGTGTATACCCTCGTCTGATAAAGTGTCAAGATTTTCCCGATACGCCCACTAGGGCCGTGGCAAATCCGAAAATGCATTTTCCTGTATCTCAGAAACACTACTTCTAGAAGGGCTAGAGAGTTGAGATTTTAACTGAACACTCATGTCGACATCCCAAAATCAAAAAGCTATGGCGGATATATCTACTCCCATCGGGGGCGTGGCAAATCGGGTCAAACTGTATCTTCTACAGTTTTAAAGCTAGAACGCCCAAATTTGGCACGTAATTTACTGTTACGATCTTATAAGGATCGCTTAAAAACTTTTATGGCCACGCCTACCAGGGGCGTGGCAAATCGGATCTGAATATATAGTGATTTTACTAGTTTCGTTATATTTTGAGCAATATTGATGCTAGAGACTTGAGACTTGGTATATATACTCGGATTAACATCCCACATCCCGGATATATCCACGCCCTCAGGGGGCGTGTCAACTAATATCAGCTTATATCTTCCACAGTTTTAGTGATAGAAGCTTCAAAATTGGATGCAAAGTTACTGGGGGCCTCTTCTATCGATTCCTTAAAAATTATTGTTACGCTCCAAAAGGGGCGTGACACCCAGAAAAATAGCCTGTAATTTTCGCATTTTTCGAATGTAAGCATCCAAACTTTACAGTTATATTCTTAAACGCCTACTCTATGCACATGCCAAAAATTATTTGTCTACGGCCACTAGGGGCGTGGCAAATCAAAGCTGAAACATCTGCAGCTTCTGAGCCAATAACGCGCCACATAATGACTTTGTGACCTTTGACCTTGTCTTTTGAATTGCCAAATTATATACATGTGTTTGAAAAGAATATTTTATTAATACAAAATTACTAAATAAAGAAAATATAAAAAAAATATCAACATGACCGCACTGGGGTTCGAGCCCACACCTCTACGCTCGCCAATGAACTTAAATCACATTTTCAGAGTTGCCCCTCTCTCATTTTGAGAGTTGCCACCTCTCTTATTTTGAGAGATGCCACCTCTTTCGATTTAGGTGCGTGTTTTAGCTAAGGTAAGGGTTCTAAGATTCGATCCTAATTGAAACTGTCTGGCCACCTCCAATGAAAAGTTTTAATCTGCAGCTAATTTTAGCGGCGACAGTGGGGATTTAAGGTCAAATTTAAACAAGTAAGAAAACTCAAGTCGAGACCGCTCGACTAGGGTATATCCTGAACCCTGCGAAGAACCGCAATTCCAAGCAATCTCCGTTTCTTTAATATTCATAAGTATATATATGTTCATTACAAACAAAACATACACACACACATACACAGGCGCAAGCACTCACAAGCGCAAGTCGTTGCGTCAGCTGTTCTTTGGCTGCTGTTTGCATGCCAGTGTTATGGGAAATTAAATGTTTAATAACTTTTTTTCTAGTGCAACGATTTTCATCAAACTTGTTAAGCGTGATCATGTCATCCATATGTATGTATGTGCCAAATCACAAGTCTCTAGTATTTGATATACGGAAGTTACAAATTTGAGGCGAAGGGTGCGTGGCATCCAAAATTTAACAAAAACTGAAATGCGTAAGGCTTACATAACACTAAACGTAAAATATGAAGACTCTAGCTAGAAAGATGAATTAGATAGAATTTTATAGCTGAATTTAGATTTTCGTTTTTAATCGATAACAATAAAACGATAACAGTTATCGAATTTCTGAAACAAACTCGATATGCGCGCCCTATACAGGGACCTACAAAAAAAATTTGAAGTCTCTAACTATTGTAAGTTCTGAGACAGACGGACTGACGGACAGACGAACAGACGGACAGACAGACGGACAGGGCTAAATCGACTCGGCTTGTCATCCTGATCAAGAATATATATACTTTATGGGGTCTGCCATGTATCCTTCTGCCTGTTACATACAGACGCCTTCCAACAAAAACATTATACCCTGATTTCCCATTTTCAATGGGTTCAGGGTATAACAAGTAAGAAAACTCTAGTCGAGACCGCTCGACCAGGGTATACCCTGAACCCTGCGAAGAGCCGCTATTCCAAGCATTCCTTGTTTCTTTTATATACACATGCATATGTACGTTAATTACAAGCAAAATATACACACACAAGCGCAAGTCGTTGCATCTGCTGTTCTTTGGCTGCTTTGCATGACAATGCTATGGGAAATTAAATGTTTAATAACTTTTTTTCTAGAGTAACGATTTTGATCAAACTTGTTGGGCGTAATCATGTCATCCATAAGTATGTATGTGCCAAAGCTCAAGTCTCTAGTATTTGATATACGGGAGTTACAAATTTGAGGCGAAGGAGGCGTGGCATCCAAAATTTAACAAAAA
This sequence comes from Drosophila paranaensis, assembly GCA_035047545.1. Lineage (NCBI taxonomy): Eukaryota > Metazoa > Arthropoda > Insecta > Diptera > Drosophilidae > Drosophila > Drosophila paranaensis. The sequence continues at coordinate 180,320 of JAWNPL010000016.1, forward strand.
CCGAAATTGCGTAAGGTCCAAATAACACTAAATGCAAAATTTGAAGACTGTAGCTAAAAAGATTAATTAAATAGAATTTTATAGCTGAATTTAGATTTTCGTTTTTAATCGATAACAATAAAACGATAACAGTTATCGAATTTCTGAAACAAACTCGATATGCGCGCCCTATACAGGGACCTACAAAAAAATTTGAAGTCTCTAGCTATTGTAAGTTCTGAGATCGACGCGTTCATACATACGGACAGACGGACAGACGGACGGACGGACAGACGGACAGACGGACAGACAGACAGACAGACGGACAGGGCTAAATCGACTCGGCTTGTCATCCTGATCAATAATATATATACTTTATGGGGTCTGCCACGCCTCCTTCTGCCTGTTACATACATACGCCTTCCAACAAAAACATTATACCCTGATTTCCCATTTTCAATGGGTTCAGGGTATAACCATTTTCAATGGGTTCAGGGTATAAAAATATAATGTGATAGATGCCCCTGTGTGCTGCTGGGACGTGAAATAGTATTTCGCTGTCGGTTGCGTCCGACAGCTACGTTCTTACTTGTTTGATTTAACTTTCTAAAATCAATTACAAGACGTTATTTTCTGTCCGTAGTCGTCAACTCCTTTTTTGTCCACAACCCATATCGGGTTGTTATATGGAGATTTTGAGGGTATAATTATGTCTGTCCGCCAGAAGTTGTTTAACCTCTGCATTGACAAATTCAGACACACCCATTGGGTATGGGTATAATTTAGAATACACCGGTTCGCCATCCGTTTGAATTATGGCGATAGTGTTTATGTTGTAAGGAAGGGATTCGTTAACGTCTGCAAAGGCGTTAATCATCCGGTCAGGTTAATCATACGATTGAAAGTGGTTCTGATCGCGAGGGGAACATCCGCATCATTTATTTCAAAGTGATTCACTTGTTGGTATGTTATGAATTCGATTTTTTCCATTCCCTGATCATATTGAATGAGATTGTTGTTTAGGTCTATTTGGGCGTTGACCCTTTTTAACAAGTCGAGGCCGATTATGCCATCGAAGTCTCTAGCATAAAGAAATATGATTTTGTACTGAAAAGGTGAATGAGACATTTCTGCTCGATTTTTGTGTGCCCTTGTATTGATTTTACCTGAAAGGGGCTATCGACTGGCCTCCAATGTGCCAGTTCGGGAAGGGGTTATATAGTTCTTAAATGCTCCTGTGTCTATCAGAAGCTTCATATCCCTCTCTGCAACCGTGCGTCTTACAAACGGTAGCAGGGACTTTTCACAAAAAAATTGCAACTTTCGGCACCTGACAGGTCATCTTCGACCTCCTCTACCTCGTGCTGCGAGTGTGACTCATAACTACCTTCGTTACTTTCTTTTTGGGGCAAATGGTTAATGTTTTGCTGGGTCCTCATGGACCGATCCCCATAGTTTGCATTGCCTCGATAGCCCTGAGTGGGTTGCCTGAAGCGGGATGAGGTATCTACCTCCATTGGCTCGGGGCCACGCCCCTGTTGTTTCTGAGGTTGAAAGCGTTGTTTTGAGCTGCTAGCTTTCGGCTGGCTTTGGTTGTCTTTGCTACCTTTCTGGAAATGAGGATTCTTCTTCTGAGCGTTACCCTCATATTCCTGTTGGCTATTTTGACGCCAATTCTGGGTCTTTTGACCATTATATTTGTGCGGTTTTTCTTCAGCATATTTCGCAAAACTTGCTGCAAATATACCTCTTTCATTTCTTAACTCAGTTGTTAAGTCCGGAGACAAATGTATGGAGGGCATCGTTCCTGAATTTTTCGTTCAGAACGGCCGCTCCAGCAGGGTCACGTGTCATTAAGGTTTTATTTGTAGGTAATGTCAACTTTTTCCCGACCTCATCATAGTACTTCGACAGTGATTGGTCACCCTGCCTAAGCGTGCTTAGCAGCTGTTGGATCACGTGTACTGGTGTTTTATCGACAAACATGAAATCCAACCTGGCAATGATTGCCTTAAAATTTAACACTGTGTTAAATGACGCAAGCTCTGCATCTGCTGAACCCCTTACTTTGTTTCGGATTATAGGCACAGCTTGATAGTGCCTTGAGCTGCCGTTATATGATTCAAACACCTTATAAGCGGAGCAAGCTGCCTGTCTTCATGAGAAATAATTTTCCTGTTTTCCATCGAACTCTGGGATAGACTTTACTATATCTAAGGGTTCGTCGCATTTGACCCCTGGTATTATTTTAATTTCCTCGTAAACTTCTATCAGCGGAGCTGCCCCTTTAAGCAGGGCGACTTGTTCTGTAAGATTCTTTGCTCGAATATTGCTGCCTGTCGTTCGATGGCAGCCCCCATTTGAGCTTCGAGTCGCGCTATTTATTCGTCCGTCATTTTCTTTCGTTTCTGTTCTAGATATGAAGTGATCAGTTCGTCCCCGCTGCTCTCTTCACCACTGTTTACGCCCTGCATTCACTCAGAATATCAAACCGAGATCACTGCAGTATTTCCAATTTTTATACCCTGAACCCATTGAAAATGGGAAAAAGGGTATAATGGTTTTGTGAAAATGTATGTAACAGGCAGAAGGAGGCGTGGCAGACCCCATAAAGTATATATATTCTTGATCAGGGAGAGAAGCCGAGTCGATTTAGCCCTGTCCGTCTGTCTGTCTGTCCGTCTGTCCGTCTGTCCGTATGTTTGAACGCGTCGATCTCAGAAGATATAAGAGCTAGAGACTTCAAATTTTTTGGAAGTCCGTGTATTGTACGATTCGATCGAGTTTGTTTCAAATATTCGATAACTATAATCGTTTTAATGTTATCGATTAAAAACCGATATCTTCATTTAGTTATAAAATTCTATTTAATTCATCTTTCTAGCTAGAGTCTTCAAATTTTGCATTTAGTGTTATTTGAGCCTTCTGCAATTTCGGTTTTTGTTAAATTTTGGATGCCACGCCCACAAATTGCCCCTTCGCCTCAAATTGCTAAATCACGTATTTCAAGTACTAGAGACTTGTGCTTTGGCACATACACACATATGAATGTCATGATCACGCCCCACAAATTTAATTAAAATCGTTCGACTAGAAAAAAAGTTATTAAACATTAAATATCTCTTATTATCGGCGTCTTGCAGCAGCAGCGAAGCTGATGAGTCATAATGCACAGTTAGCAGATTGTGTGTTGGTGCGTGCGTCTGTGTGTGTATGTATTGCTTGCTACATATGTACATACATATAAAAGTAACGGAGAATGTTAGCGGCTCTTAGGAATCGCAGTTCTTCGCAGGGTTCAGGGGATCTCCTTGTCGAGCAGTCTCGACTAGAGCACTCTTACTTGTTTAACAATGAATTTTTAACAAAGAAATGGGGACAGAATGTTTAATTACAATACTCAGTATTCACCCAAAAATATTTTATGGTGCACAAGAAATAACGTTAAATAAGTATTTATTAAAATTTTAGTACCTCATACTAGACAGCCTCTTTATTGTTAAAACAAACAAGTAAGAAAACTCTAGTCGAGACCGCTCGACTAAGAGATCCCCTGAACCCTGCGAAGAATCGCTATTCCAAGCATTCTTTGTTTCTTTTATTGCAAGTAAGTTCATTGCAAGCAAAATATACACACACACGCAGAGGCGCACGCACACACAAGCGCCAGTCGTTGCGTCAGCTGTTCTTTGGCTGCTTTGTATGGCAATGCTATGGGAAATTAAATGTTCAATAACTTTTTTCTATACATATGTATATGTATGCTCATTACAAGCAACACACTCACACATGCACAGGCGCACGCACACACATGCTAGTCGGTGCGTCAGCTATTTTTTGGCTGCTATTATTTATTTATTTGTAAGATTTAGCAGCAATTGAAATTATTTTTAAAGCACTGGCTGCTGGGGCCTTCGGCTTGCTTACATATTTACATATATACATATATTTATAAATTTATATTAAGTTATACATTTTACTATTTTTAAGGAACTTGATTAGCTTATATATATTTTCTTTTGAGGGGTTTGCAAGGATAGACATGGGAAAGTTGTTTTGGAAGATAAGGGTTTTAAGGTGTGATGTAGCGGGACAGTTGAATATGTGTTGGATGGTGAGGTCTGTGGTGGTATAGCAGCTTGGGCATGGAAGGATTTTGTCGGGATTGAAATGAATTTGTTTTGAGAATAATGTGTGTCCTAGTCTGAGTCGTATTATTTGAGTTTGATCTCTACGTGTAATAGTTTTTTGGTTAATAATTTTTACGAAGTTATTTGCGTTTATTAAATTTGTGTTTATTTGTTTGTACCAACTGTTGCAGTATTGGATATTGTTTTTTAGTTTTTGTGAAAGTATGTTTTTTATGGCTTTGTTGATATCTGTTGTATTAAAGTTGGGTGTGTAGTGAAGTGGCATTCTTAATGTTGTTTTAGCAGTACTGTCGGCTAGATCATTCCCTTCAATGCCAGAGTGACTGGGTATCCAGAGGAGCTTTATTTTTGGGGCAGATTTTGGTAGTAGGTTTCTTATGGTTATAGGGTATAGGTTGTTGTTATTAATGTTGGAAATGGATTTAATGAATGAGAGTGAGTCGGAGCAGATTATATAGTTTCCTACTCTTCTTTTTATACCCTGAACCCATTGAAAATGGGAAAAAAGGGTATAATGGTTTTGTGAAAATGTATGTAACAGGCAGAAGGAGGCGTGGCAGACCCCATGAAGTATATATATTCCTGATCAGGGAAACAAGTCGAGTCGATTTAGCCCTGTCCGTCTGTCTGTCCGTATGTATGAACGCATCGATCTCAGAACCTACAAGAGCTAGAGACTTCAAATGTTTTTTGTAGGTCCATGTACAGGGCACGCATATCGAGTTTGTTTCAAAAACTCGATAACTATCTTCATTTTATTGTTATCGATTGAAACGAAAACCTGAACTCTGTTATAAAATTCTATTTTATTCGTCTTTATACCTAGAGTCTTAAAATTTTGCTTTTAGTGTTATGTGAGCCATACACAATTTCGATTGTTAAATTTTGGGTGCCACGCCCCCTTCGCCTCAAATTTGTAAACCACGTATTTTAAATACTAGAAACTTGTGCTTTGGCACACATATGAATAAAATGATGACGCCCAACAAGTTTAACCATAATCGTTTGTCTCGAAAAAAATGTTATTAACATATAATATCTCATACTATCGGCGCCTTGCAGACTGCCGTCAGCTGCTGAGTGAAAATTCCCAGTTAGCAGACTGTGTGCTTGTGCGTGCGTCTGTGTGTGTATGTGCACTGTTAAAAGATATGTTACTCAATCGTGGTGTATGTGTTGCTTGCTACATATGTACATATAAAAGTAACGTAGAATATTAACGGTTCTTATGAATTGCAGTACTCCGCAGGGTTCAGGGGATCTCTTAGTCGAGCAGCCTCGACTAGAGTACTCTTACTCGTTTATAAACTGATATTTAATTTTTTTATACCCTGAACCCATTGAAAATGGGTAATCAGGGTATAATGTTTTTGTTGGAAGGCGTATGTATGTAACAGGCAGAAGGAGGCGTGGCAGACCCCATAAAGTATATATATTCTTGATCAGGGAGACAAGCCGAGTCGATTTAGCCCTGTCCGTCTGTCTGTCTGTCTGTCCGTCTGTCCGTCTGTCCGTCTGTCCGTCTGTCCGTCTGTCCGTCTGTCCGTCTGTCCGTCTGTCCGTATGTATGAACGCGTCGATCTCAGAACTTACAATAGCTAGAGACTTCAAATTTTTTTGTAGGTCCCTGTATAGGGCGCGCATATCGAGTTTGTTTCAGAAATTCGATAACTGTTATCGTTTTATTGTTATCGATTAAAAACGAAAATCTAAATTAAGCTATAAAATTCTATCTAATTCATCTTTATAGCTAGAGTCTTCAAATTTTGCATTTAGTGTTATTTGGGTCTTACGCAATTTCGGTTTTTGTTAAATTTTGGGTGCCACGCCCCCTTCGCCTCCAATTTGTAACTCCCGTATATCAAATACTAGAGACTTGTGCTTTGGCACATACATATATATGGATGACGTGATCACGCCCAACAAGTTTGATCAAAATCGTTACTCTAGAAAAAAAGTTATTAAGCATTTAATTTCCCATAGCATTGCCATGCAAACAGCAGCCAAAGAACAGCTGACGCAACGATTTGCGCTTGTGAGTGCTTGCGCCTGTGTATGTGTGTGTGTGTATGTGTTGTTTGTAATGAACATATATATAAACTTATGTATATTAAAGAAACGGAGATTGTTTGGAATTGCGGTTCTGCGCAGGGTTCGGGGTATACCCTAGTCGAGCGGTCTCGACTAGAGTTTTCTTACTTGTTATACCGTGAACCCATTGAAAATGGGAATTCAGGGTATAATGTTTTTGTTGGAAAGTAAAGTATATATATTCTTGATCAGGATGACAAGCCGAGTTGATATAGCCATGTCCGTCTGTCCGTCTGCCCGTCCGTCCGTCCGCCTGTCCGTCTGTCCGTATGTATGAACGCGTCGTTCTCAGAACCTACAATAGCTAGAGACTTGAAATTTTTTATGTAGGTTCCTGTATATCATGAAAAGATCGAGTTTGTTTCAGAAATTCGATAACTGTTATCGTTTTATTGTTATCGATTAAAAACGAAAATCTAAATTAAGCTATTAAATTCTATATAATTCATCTTTCTAGCTAGAGTCTTCAAATTTTACGTTTAGTGTTATGTAAGCCTTACGCAATTTCAGTTTTTGTTAAATTTTGGGTGCCACGCACCCTTCGCCTCAAATTTGTAACTCCCGTATATCAAATACTAGAGACTTGTGCTTTGGCACATACATACATATGGATGACATGATCACGCCCAACAAGTTTGATCAAAATCGTTGCACTAAAAAAAATGTTATTAAACATTAAATTTCCCATAGCATTGCCATGCAAATAGCAGCCAAAGAACAGCTGACGCACTTGTGTGTGCTTGCGACTGTGTATGTGTTGCTTGTAATGAACTTATATATACTTATGTATATTAAAGAAACGGAGATTGATTGGAATTGCGGTTCTTCGCAGGGTTCAGGGTATACCCTAGTCGAGCGGTCTCGACAAGAGCTTTCTTACTTGTTAATTTCTGCATTTAGTCATTGTAAAGAATTTTCATTAATATTTGTATACCCTGAACCCATTGAAAATGGGAAAAAAGGGTATAATGATTTTGTGAAAATGTATGTAACAGGCAGAAGGAGGCGTGGCAGACCCCATAAAGTATATATATTCTTGATCAGGGAGAGAAGTCGAGTCGATTTAGCCCTGTCCGTCTGTCTGTCTGTCCGTCTGTTCGTCTGTCCATTGTCCGTCTGTCCGTATGTTTGAACGCGTCGATCTTAGAAGATATAAGAGCTAGAGACTTCAAATTTTTTTTGGAAGTTCGTGTATAGTACGATTCGATCGAGTTTGTTTCAAATATTCGATAACCATCATCGTTTTAATGTTATCGATTAAAAACCGATATCTTCATTTAGTTATAAAATTCTATTTAATTCATCTTTATAGTTGGAGTCTTCAAATTTAGCATTTAGTGTTATTTGAGCCTTCTGCAATTTCGGTTTTTGTTAAATTTTGGATGCCACGCCCTCAAATTGCCCCTTCGCCTCAAATTGCTAAGTCACGTATTTCAAGTACTAGAGACTTGTGCTTTGGCACATAGACACATATGAATGTCATGATCACGCCCCACAAATTTGATCAAAATCATTCGACTAGAAAAAAAGTTATTAAACATTTAATATCTCATATTATCGGCGTCTTGCAGCAGCAGCGAAGCTGATGATGAGTCATAATGCACAGTTAGCAGATTGTGTGTTGGTGCGTGCGTCTGTGTGTGTGTATGTATTGCTTACTACATATGTACATACATATAAAAGTAACGGAGAATGTTAGCGGCTCTTAGGAATCGCAGTTCTTCGCAGGGTTCAGGGGATCTCTTTGTCGAGCAGTCTCGACTAGAGCACTCTTACTTGTTTTATTTTGAATATTTATGCCTGTCAATGTTTCGTTAATAATTGTTCTGCCGTGCCTAATCATTTCTGCTTAACTATGTATTGCGTCATTAAAATGTGAATTTATGATTATTTGTTGGTTCATATTGTTTATAATGTTATGGTTATTTTGGTTAATTATATCTAGGTGTTCTAAGATATCTTCGTCATCAATTAGTCCGAATAGTCCCCTTTTGTTTCTGCTAAAAGGTGTAATGGATTTCATTTTTGCCTTTATTAATCTGATTTCTACTAATAATTCCTCTTTGTCTTATGTTATGTTTGTTTCTATTTGTTTTATAATATCCGGAAGTGGGTCAATGTTAATAATGTGTAGTATAATTATTGTTTCGTTTACTATTTCGGTTTGATGAATTTTAATGGGTGCATAACCTGCACTTACAACGGTTCCATTTGTAATCTTGCCTTTACTGTATTGAACCTGGTTATAATGATGGCTAAAATGATTAGCATCTGGGGAATAAAGAAGAAATGGAAACAAGTAAGAAAACTCTAGTCGAGACCGCTCGACAGGGGTTACCCTGAACCCTGCGAAGAACCGCAATTCCAAGAAATCTCCGTTTCTTTAATATACATAAGAATATACAAATATGTTCATTACAAGCCAAACATACACACACACGCACACACACACGCCAGTCGGTGCGTCAGCTGTTCTTTGGCTGCTTTGCCAATGCTATGCTATGGGAAATTAAATGTTTAATAACTTTTTTTCTAGAGTAACGATTTTTATCAAACTTGTTGGGCGTGATCATGTCATCCATATGTATGTATGTGCCAAAGCACAAGTCTCTAGTATTTGATATACGGGAGTTACAAATTTGAGGCGAAGGGGGCGTGGCACTCAAATTTTAACAAAAACCGAAATTGCGTAAGGCTTACATAACACTAAATGCAAAATCTGAAGACTCCAGCTAGAAATATGAATTAAATAGAATTTTATAACTAAATGAAGATATCGGTTTTTAATCGATAACATTAAAACGATAGTTGTTATCGTTTTTTTTAAACAAACTTGATCTGCGCACGCTATACGAGGATCTACATAAAAAATTTCAAGTCTCTAGATCTTATAGGTTCTGAGATCGACGCGTTCACACATACGGACGGACGGACGGACGGACGGACGGACGGACGGACAGACGGACAGGGCTAAATCGACTCGGCTTCTCTCCCTGATCAAGAATATATATACTTTATGGGGTCTGCCACGCCTCCTTCTGCCTGTTACATACATTTCAACAAAAACATTATACCCTGTTTTCCCATTTTCAATGGGTTCAGGGTATAACAAGTAAGAAAACTCTAGTCGAGACCGCTCGACAAGGGTATACCCTGAACCCTATGAAGAACCGTTATTCTAAGCATTCTTTGTTTCTTTTATATACACATGCATATGTACGTTCATTACAAGCCAAACTTACACACACACGCACAGGCGCGCACACACACAAACGCCAGTCGGTGCGTCAGCTGTTCTTTGGCTGCTGTTTGCATGGCAATGCTATGAGAAATTAAATGTTTAATAACTTTTTTTCTAGAGTAACGATTTTGATCAAACTTGTTGGGCGTGATCATGTCATCTATATGTATATATGTGCCAAAGCACAAGTCTCTAGTATTTGATATACGGGAGTTACAAATTTGAGGCGAAGGGGGCGTGGCATCCAAAATTTAACAAAAACCGAAATTGCGCAATGATCACATAACACTAAATGCAAAAATTGAAGACTCTAGCTATAAAGATTAATTATATATAATTAAATAACGGAGCATCGATTTCGTTTTTAATCGATAACATTAAAACGATAGTTGTTATCGTTTTTTTTTAACAAACTTGATCTGCGCACGCTATACGAGGATCTATATAAAAAATTTCAAGTGTCTAGCTCTTATAGGTTCTGAGAACGACGCGTTCACACATACGGAGACGGACGGACGGACGGACGGACGGACGGACGGACGGACGGACAGACGGACAGGGCTAAATCGACTCGGCTTGTCTCCTGATCAAGAATATATATACTTTATGGGGTCTGCCACGCCTCCTTCTCCCTGTTACATACATTTCAACAAAAACATTATACCCTGATTTTCCCATTTTCAATGGGTTCAGGGTATAAAAATCGTTGTCAAAACTGCTATCCATCTGTTTTCTTTTCGTTAGCATTGTTAATTTCTTAGTTTAACAATCTTTTAATGTTAATTGGATGAATATTTTCTAACTCTGCATATATGAAATATGGCTCATCCTTATGTCTGACCCTTTTATAATTTTTAATTGGACCTTCCTGTCTTTGTTCTTTGTATCCTTCTCTTGTGTTATTTAATTTGTTTATACTCATTTTCTTAAATTCATCAATAGTTAGTTTAGCATAATTTGGTGTACATTTTATTGTTGAATGATAACGTTTATTGTACTCTACTATTGCTAATTGAATCTTAGATTCAATGGATAGTTCATTATCATTTCTTCCTGTTATTATTTCAATGATTGTAGATTGCAATCTTTCAATATCAGCATTTCCTGTATATGAATTAGGCTTTTGTATAATGTATTTCGATATATTCCTTGTTTAAAACTGTATTATACATATGTTCTGATCTAAACTCATTCATTATTATTTTCTGTGGTTTATTAAATTTTGCAAAATGTTCCTATCATAATTTGCATTTTTGTTCGCCAATTTCTATCCGCAATATTATAAGCAACTGCAATTTCATAAGTTTATCTATGATTGTAACAAAAGATTTGTGTTTTATATGAAATATATCTAAGTCTGTAATTTGGTTTGTCTTATCTGGAGTTTCTGTTAGTTGAAATTTTGGTTTTATAGGATTTCTATTATATTTAATTTCTTTGCACTTTCTTCAATTTGATATTATTAATTGAATGTGATCCCTTAATTTTGGAAAATATATTTTGTCTTTTAGTGAATTAAATGCTTCAGTTATTCCACTGTGTAATGAATCTTTTGAATGGTAAATTGAAATTTGTTTATGTAATTCTTCCTCTGTTGACATTTCTTGTACTCATTTTGTACATTTGAAAAACTTTATATTTTTAGAATGAGAAAAAATTCTGATTAATATACATTGTATTTTATGAAATTCGGAGTCTGGTACTTCTGAAAAAATTCCTACTGTTCCTTTGTCGAATATTCTGAGTTGGTTGTCTATTAAAATTTTGATTTTGTCCTACATTTTGACTTTGTTGTTGTCTGTTATAGTTTTGATTATTCCTAACCATTTGGCTATTCTGTTGTCTGTTTTGTCTTTTGTAATCATTATTTGATTGATTATTTTCGTTAGGATTTCTATTGTCTGTGTATTGTCTTGAGTTTTGGTTAGTTTGTTAATTAATTTGTCTGTTATTGTAATTTGATGAATAATTATTATTTTTTATTATTAATAATTTTTGATTTAAATTTCCAACATTCAGACCACTGAAATAAGAAAGCTCATTTCTAAGATCTGTTAAAGTTGTCAGCTTCATTAAGGCAATTGCCATCGGACCACATGCTAATTCTTTAACTCTTTGAATTAATAATCCATTTAAAATTTCAACCACTATTGTATTATATTCAAAGACCGAAAATTGTGTTATTTCTTATACAATGGTTCCGATTTGTTGGTGGGTTAATATTAAGCATAGTTCTAGCCTGACCTTGAATTTTGCTGTTAAATATGACACTGAAGACCTGGTTGTTGTCATCGTACTCGTCCATGATATGGTCGACAGCAGACACGAATCCATGCAAAGTTCCATCCTGTTCGTTGAATATTGGTAGATCCCTTGTTTCCCTCTCTATAGAGTTCCTCTGCGTTGTGATTGGATTTCTGCCTTCACCTTCTCTTGATATGATTACATTAGTTATTAGCTGAATGCATTGTTGCAATTCAAATATTTGTTGTTGATTTTCAATTTTGAGTTCTGTTTCTTTTATTTTATTTAGTATGAATGTTAATAATTGTTTCGTTTGCTTGGATAATATACAAGGTTTCCATAATTATTGTTTACTTTCACACTTTTTGTTCTTTAACTGCACAGTTCTTTAATTTTTTCGTTGTCTAGGTTTAATGTGTTCGAAATTTCCACAATTATGTATCTGCACTTGGTATTTGTAACAGTCAATTCTTTTAATTTTGTTCACTTTCATAAGATTTCACAAAACTTTTCGATTGATGTCACTCCGATTACCGGCTGCGCCAATTATGTATTTCCTTTTATATTCAGGAGTTAATACATCTTATTTCTTTGGAATCTTGAATACAACTGAATTCTTATTTTCTTTTCTACTCCGATCAAGCTCGGATTCTCTTATTGTGTAAACAATATGCAGCTGGGCTACTACAATTGTTTAGGTTTAATTGTTTAAAGTATTGAGCGGCTGAAGGCCTTGAACCTGAGTTGTTTAAACAATAGTTTGTGTTTACAATATTTAGATGGCTGCAAGCCTTGGGTTTAATTAAGTTGCCATAAGTGTCAACTATTCGTATGACACTTGTGGTCCACTTCTATTAATGTCGTTTTTACATCAGGAAAGATTTTAACCCATTTGGGGCGACTGTAACTGAGGCTAATGGTATGGTGTCAGTTGACACTGTGGAAAGTGGAGCTGATGACATAACTCGCGTGTGTATCTGTACATTCAAGGGATGCTTGCAATATACTTGAATATATGTAAAATAAGCATAGAATGTTTGGAATATCAGATTTGAACAGGGTTTAGGGGATCTGCTAGTCGAGCATACTCGACTAAAGGTCTCTTATATGTAGAATGACATTTACTGCCAATTTCCAGAAAAATTCAGATCAAAGTTTCTGATTCCGTTCCTGGTTATTAAAACTTACCGTACGGTTTCCTAGATTTTTTACGCGACAGGTTAATTTTACTGTCTTGCCCACAAGACCAGTAATGTTACTGGCAATGGTCGTATCAAAGGTAGGTCCACCTGTACCCGGAGTAGGCAGGTCCTGAAGAAAATCTGTAAAGAACCTCTTTGAAGCACTCTTTGATCTTTCTGAAAAGAAATCATAAAAAGAAATTTAATGAAATAAGAAAACAATATTCAGTTTGCTAAGCGTTCTGTCGTCTATTTTTGTGATTTCCAGTTTTAAATTAGTTCAAAATCAATACTGAAAAGTTTTTTAAAAACACGTTGTTTTATAAGAAATACGCAACGAAAGAAGCTTTCTGTCGCACGACAAAATTAAATAAGTAAGAAAACTCTAGTCGATACTGCTCGACTATGGGATATCCTAAACCCTGAGAAGAACCGCTATTCCATGCATTCTCCGTTTCTTTTGTATACATATGGATATGTATGTAAATCACAAGCAACGCATACACACACACCGGCGCCCGCACACACTAGCGAACTTTGTGCGTCAACTGCACTTGGACTGCTAAATATTTGCCAATGTTATGAGAAATTAAATGTTTAATAACTATTTTTGTAGACAAACGTTCTTGATCAAACTTGCAGGGCGTGAATTAAATTCTGATTCGTTTATGCTATTTAAAATCGCTGCGCGAACGGGGTTCAGGAAATCTCCTAGTTAGGCACCTGCAACTAGAGCTTTCTTAATTGTTTTTTTTTTTTTCATACCATAAAAATAACTTACCTGTTAATAAAGTAATTATTATAAGAAACTGAAGCCAATTTGATGACATGTTTATTAAGAATATATTGCAGCAAGCAAAGATAAGCAGTTGATATTAATCTACAAATATGTAAAAAAAGGTTAATACCAATTAGTTTTTGTATTTATATGAGATTATGTTAGAGGAACTATGTATATAAAAAACAACTAAAAAAAACTCTAGTCGAGACTGCTCGACTAGGGTATACCCTGAACCCTGCGAAGAACCGCTATTCCAAGCATTCTTCGTTTCTTTTATATAGTACACATGCATATGTACGTTCATTACAAGCAAAACATACACACACACACGCACAGGCGCACGCACACACCAGCGCAAGTCGTTACGTCAGCTGTTCTTTGGCTGCTTTGCATGGCAATGCTATGGAATATTAAATGTTTAATAACTTTTTTTCTAGAGCAACGATTTTGATCAAAATTGTTGGGCGTGATCATGTCATATGTATGTATGTGCCAAAGCATAAGTCTCTAGTATTTGAAATACGGGACTTACAAATTTGAGGCGAAGGGGGCGTGGCACCCAAAATTTAACAAAAATCGAAATTGCGTAATAACACTAAATGCAAAATTTGAAGACTCTATCTAGAAAGATTAATTAAATTGAACTATATAACTGAGTATCGATTTCGTTTTAATCGATAATATTAAAATGAAGACAGTTATCGATTTTCTTAATCGATCTTTTCGTGCTATACAGGAACCTACATACAAATTTGAAGTCTCTAGCTCTTATATCTTCTGAGAACGACGCGCTTATACATACGGACAGACAGACGGATAGACAGACAGACAGACGGACGGACGGACGGACGGAGAGACGTGCATGGCTATATCAACTCGGCTTGTCTCCCTGATCAAGAATTTATGGGGTCTGCCACGCCTACTTCTGCCTGTTACATACATACACATTTCAATGCGTTCAGGGTATAATAATTATAGTTTGGTCGTGTGTCCGCCTACTACTTTTATTTGACTATCCTCCTGATGAAAATAATGAATATACCAGACAAATTTTGGATATTTTGTCATAACTAATTAATTTTTTTTATTTTTTTTTTTTAAACTAGATGGTAACTTAAAGAACGCAGTGTGGCAATGTGATGAATGCCAAAAAAATTATATTTTCCCCCCAAATTTATAATAGTCACAATTCATTGAAAACTTTTGGCATTCATCACATTACCAGACTGCATTCCAGTTTACCATCCAGTTTTTTTTCTTTTTCAAAAATATTAAAAAACAAGTAGGAGTGCTCTAGTCGAGACTGCTCGACTAAAAGATCCCCTGAACCCTGCGAAGAACTGCGATACCTAAGAACCGCTAACATTCTCCGTTACTTTTATATGTACACATTTAGCAAGCAACACATACATACTCACAGACGCACGCACAAGAACACACACAGACGCACGCACAAGAACAAAATCTGCTAACTGTGCATTATGACTCATCAGCTTCGCAACTGCTGCAAGACGCCGATAATATGAGATATTAAATGTTTAATAACTTTTTTTCTAGAGCAACGATTTTGATCAAATTTGTTGGGCGTCATCATGACATTCATATGTGTGTATGTGCCAAAGCAGAGACTTGTGCTAGTACGTGATTTAGCAATTTGAGGCAAAGGGGGCGTGGCACCCAAAATTTAGCAAAATAACTAAATGCAAAATTTGAAGACTCTAACTATAAAGATGAATTAAATTGAATTTTATAACTAAATGAAGATATCGGTTTTTAATCGCTCAAATTAAAACGATGATAGTTATCGAGTGTTTGAAACAACGGGCGCGGTGCACCTTGCAAAGGAAACGGCGGTCACAACTGACTTACCGTGCGGCAAAACGCGGAGTATTTTGGTGGCGATTGATGCCAATAGTTCTGGAGCGGGGAATAGGTATTGGTAGCGGTAGTGGTATTGGTAGCGTCAGCTTCGATTTTTCCCATTTTTCGAGCGAAAAATTGTAAAAAGATTAGACACGTTTAGGCAAACAAACGGCATCAGGTGCACTCTGTCTAACAGCTGTTAGTAGTGTTGGAAAGTGCAACGGACAACCAGCTCACCAAAATCTGGTGTGCCGCTGAGTCTTAGGAAAGACAGCAACCTAACCGCTAGCGTGCAGTTGGTGCTACTGAAAGTAGTGAATACTTTCGGGTTCGTTAAGTATCTGAGCTGTTTTTAAGTAAAAGTTGTTTGTAGGAGGGCGGACTGGCCTGAATAAGCGATTGACGGCTGCCAATATCTTCACACACTGGATGGATCGAGGTAACAAAAGATAACGGGATGTTTAAAATCAAATCACATTTATTTCAATAAGAGACGCAATTTATATAGATATATAAATACGATGAAAAACCGAACGTAATGCCGATTTGCATGGAAGTGTCAGTCACACATTCCAGTGTTCCCGCCTTCTGCCACAAAGAAAAAGCTCAGCCGTTGGCTCCCCCTGATCACCCTGTGGTGTGAACAAAAGTCTCTAAGCTTAACTGAAGCAGTTGTTGCCCACTACAGGCTTCTCGCCTTTGTAAGTCGGTGCATAATGGCGGGAAAGATGGAGAAGGAGCTGCAAGCCTTTGCGAGTCGCTCTGCATTGCAGCGATCACCGCAGCAACAGCAGTCAGTGCCATAGCAGGCTTCAACAGAGAAGTCTCCTTCGGTTGAATGCGAGGTACAAACCATTTTGTAGGGCACTATCCAGCAGATAGGTCGTCATAGTGACTGCCACTCCAGGCAACAATACGCCCAAACGTTCGAGGGACGTTGCTCCTCAGCAAAGGAGGAGCTCCCCAAAAAAATCTAGGCCCAACGGGCACAGTGAAGTGGGAGCAAAGAAGCAAAGGGCTTCAAAGGCAGTCTCTGCAGGGCGAACCAGGCAAGGAAACAGGCTAAAGTCTGGACTACGGGCACATTGCTGCTAGCTGCAAAAGCCAATGCAACCTGAAAGGTGCTTGCTTCAGGTGTAGATTGATGGACCACGCTGATAAAAGCTGCGCCCGGGAATTTGAAAAGCAGACTGATCACGCGGCGGGTAGCTTCAAGTGCCAATCGTATCGCGAAGCTATCCAAAAAAGGTCTAAGGTTTCTACAGCTAAGCCCGAAATATTTGCATAGCTTCTCAAGATAGAGCAGCTAGAGCTGACTGCGAGAGGAAGTTATAGACGTAGATTTCCTCCCCGAGCCCCATCATTGTATGACCCGCTACCACAGGTCATGGGCCATATACACCAGTGGCAAAGCGGCTTTGTCGAAATGCGGCAACTCAGCGAATGCGCTTGCAAATGTCAAGTCTTTCAACGGGTCCGTGAGCGCTCGATACGGCAGCATATGGATATATAGCTGCTACCTGACCTCCAGCATGTAGCTCAACGAATTCACTGCGGTGCTCGACGAGCTTGCTGAGGACGCAAGAGGCCAGAAGGCCATCATGGCTGGCGACTTCAACGCATGGGCCATGGAATGGGGCTCTACTCAACTCCGGACACAAGTACATGTTCAGCCGGGCTGGATATGGGTCCATAATCGATCTAACCTCCGCCACTTAGTCCCTTTTACGAGAGGCAAAATGGAGCTTCAGCAGTAGCTATACGGGCAGCGATTACTCTGCGCTTTTGTTCACAATTGGTGAACCGTCTAGCAGGGCGCCAACTCTGGGGAAGGAAGCTTATCGCCTGCACGCGAGACGAAGCTACCAGCGGGCTCGTGGATAGCTTACGTTCGCAGAAAAGCAGACAGCTTATCAGGTGGCAAATGGCCAAATGGACTAGCAAACGGGACTACTTCCTAGACAAAAGACTCTATGCCGGCAAACAAATGCAGCCTACGGATCGTTTGGAGCTTAAGTCAATCGTGGAAACGCTATTTCCAGATAGACTGAGCTCCATTCATGATCATGAATCTACAGCAGCAAACCAGGATTCGCGCAGCGCTTATGAAGCTCTAATTTCAGACGAGAAAGTTATGGCTGCTGCAAGGAACCTAATACCCAACTCTGTCCCTGGACTGAATTCCTAATCGGGCGCTAAAGCTGGGCATTGCTCTGCAACCAAGGGCGTTTACTGAGTTATTCAATACATGTTTAGCTCAAGGAACGTTCCCTGCAAACTGGAAGATCCAGAACCTGGAATTGCTACCCAAGGCTGGCAAACCACCGGAAGAGCCATCATCCTACATGCCAATTTGTCTGTTGGACACCTTGGGAAAGGTGTTCGAAAAATTGGTCTGTTCCAGACTGGACTGGACTGGAAACATATGTCAACGACAGATACGTTGAGCAAAGTTGGCCTCGCAAGGTACCAGATGAAAGCACGGGTCGAAGCAGTATTGCATCATAGCGACTCTAGATGTGAATAATGCGTTCAGCACAACTAACTGGGATATGATACTAGATGTTCTGGCACAATATAATAACCCTAAATATCTAAAAGATAATAAAGAGCTACTTCAGAGGAAGGGCACTTATGCACAATACGAGCGAGGGAGTCCAAACTCACATAGTGTCAGCTGAAGTCCCCCAAAGATCAGATCTGGGGCCTCTCCAATGGAATACTATGTACGACGGCGTATTGCGCCTGGAACTAACAGTGGGTGCGCATACCATTGGCTTTGCTGATGATGTCGCCGTCGTCGCCATAGGAAAAGAGCTGAAAGATACAGATACATACAAGTGCTGGACTTGACCTAGCTGCTCACAAAACGGAGATCGTCCTAGTCAGCAATCATAAGAAAGTGGAAGCGGCCCATATAAAGATTGGCAACATCAGCACTGCGTCAAAGAGGGCGATACAGTATCTTGGGGTCATGCTCGATACAAGACTTACTTTCGGCGAGCATAAAAAAGCAGCCGATTCATGTAGAGCACTTTCCCGAATCATGCTGAACACACGGGGACCAAAGCAACAACGACGCCTTCTTCTTATGAGCGTCTTGAGGCCCATCATCATACGTAGCGTCAATTTTGTCAAGAGCAATGACCACTCCCAGCTGCAGTAGAGGTATTCGAGCCACCTACCGATTAAGCGCAATCCGAGTCATCTGTTCATTCCGAAAAGTCTCAGACGACGCGGCGTTTGTCATAGCCGGAATGCTTCCACTGGAGGATCTGGTCGCCGAAGTCGTGGAGCGCAGTACAAACGAACATGTACGCGGCGCACGCAATGCATCCAGCTCGAACGGCATTTCTCGATGGCAAAGAAGATGGGATTACTCGACGAAAGGACGATGGAGCTTGAACCAGAGATTAATTTCTATCTTTCACAGATTCTTTCTGGATTTGAGTCGTCAAACTGCTTTTAATAGCTGTGGACGGATTCTTCAAATGAGTGTAACTGGTGTGGAAAAGGACTAGTGAAAGACGCTAAACACGCAATCTTCGAGTGTGGACGCTTCACCGACGAGAGGCGTGGACCAGAAACAAAAGTGGGCTGCTCTATTTGACCGGACAACTTAGTCGCGATCATGCTGGAGTCTTAGGCAGCCTGGAATCAAATCAGTTCCTTCGCTGCTTTAATTATGGTGGAGCTTCGATTCAAATAGCGCATGTCGCTAAATGAATACAAAACAAGTAAGAGTGCTCTAGTCGAGACTGCTCGACTAGGAGATCCCTTGAACCCTGCAAAAAACTACGATTCCTAAGAACCGATCACAATCTCCGTTACTTTTATATGTACATATGTAGCAAGCAACACATACACACACACACAGACGAACGTAAGCAAACACATAGCCGCACGCACAAACACACAGTTTGCTATTTGTGCATTTTGACTGAACACCTCAGTCTGCAAGGCGCCGATAATATGAGATATTAAATGTTTAATAACTTTTTTCGAAGATTTGGCACATACATATGGATATCCTGATCACGCCCCACAAGTTTGATCAAAATCGTTCGTCTAGAAAAAAGTTTAATTTCTCATAATATTGGCATGCAAATAGCAGCACAAGAACAGCTGACGCAGCGACTTGCGCTTGTGCGTGCGTGTGTGTGCATGTTTTGACTGTAATGAACATACATATGCATGTGTATATCAAAGAAATGGAGATTGCTTGGAATATCGGTTCTTCGCAGGGTTCAGGGTATCCACTAGTCGAGCGGTCTCGACTAGAGTTTTCTTACTTTTTATTACTTGTTCATGTATCCCCCCTCTTCTGATGTTCAAGTTTATGCATCATATGACTTGCATTAAAGAAATTTATGGACCTTTAAAGGATAAGGTTTGTTTCTGGTGTTGGGTGACTTTAATATACCGAACAGTTCTTGGATCTGTAATCCTAGTTCAATGCAATGGTTAACCAACTTATTAGTGCAACAGATTGGTCTACGTTATATGAATCCGTTGATGTTAATTGTGCAACAGCTATTTTCTATAACATTTTAATCCCTCTTATTGATGAGTGTGTTTCTATGTGTCCCCCTGTGCCTTTTTATACCCTGAACCCATTGAAAATGGGAATTCAGGGTATAATGTTTTTGTTGGGAGGCGTAGGTATGTAACAGGCAGAAGGAGACGTGGCAAACCCCATAAACTATATATATTCTTGATCAATGAGACAAGCCGAGTCGATTTAGCCCTGTCCGTCTGTCCGTCTGTCCGTATGAATGAACGCGTCGTTCTCAGAACCTATAAGAGCTAGAGACTTGAAATTTGTTATGTAGGTGAATAGCATGAAAAGATCGAGTTTGTTAAAAAAAGGCGATAACTATTATAATTTTAATGTTATCGATTAAAAGCGTTATCGAACGTTAGTTATAAAACTATAACTCCCACGTCTTTATAGCTAGAGTCCTCAAATTTTTTTGTAAGTTTTATATTTATTTTCTCTAATTTTGATTTTTGCTAAATTTTGGATACCGGCTCTAAATTTCCACAAATATTTAAATTGAGATTAGTTGCACTCAAAGCCAATAAATGAATGGGTTTGCTTTTTTAAAAATGGGAAAAAATTTAATAAAATATGTTGAACATAAGCTGAAAATTTCATTCAAATTCATTAATTTGCGCAGAAGTTATTAAACAAAACATTTGGCCAATCGGCCAAAAACGTGACCAGCAACGCAAAGCAAATTGTTTTCCTGTACATGTGCACACATACACACATACACATTGAGCTGCGTGCATCTAGCAACTTTTAAAACCCGCAAGTTTTAGTGTACATATTTCCAATAGATGGCACTATGATTTGCGGATTATCAGCTGCTCAGTTGGATCGAAACATAGATGGCGCTATTGGCTAAACAATTGAATCTAATTTTGTGTGCGTTTATACTAAATGCTAATTATGCAGTATTTTGAAAAACGCAGATATTATTTGTAGATCAATACTAGATAATGATTCTGTTACATTGGTTGCTTTTGTCCTGTTCTTCTTTTGAGATAATTGTGATCTTACGCAGCGTTCGCATTAATAGTGGTCATACTTTTATACCCTGACCCCATTGAAAATGTGAATTCAGGGTATAATGCTTTTGTTGGAAGGCGTATGTATGTAACAGAGCTCGCAAATAACAGTTGAGCATTTTGCGCGGTCTTCGAATAACAGTTTTCCCTGAGTATTTGACGAAAATGTTCGCGAGCGACCGAAAAACCCCGGTCTTCGCTCAGTTCGCTCGCGCTCGGACTACAACCGTTTTTTCATTTCTCATTTGTTGCGGTCAGACCGCGAGCGAACGCTTGAGTAAAAATAAGAAAGAGGTCTTTGAGCGACTGATGCATGTTCATGTGCGATGCAAACGTACTTTGTGTGTGGTATTAATCAAAGTACGCAAAATATTCTTGCGTCGCAAGTTCGTATCTTACATTTACTAAATACTTTAATTTTTTAATGATATCAAGCTTAAACTGCCACATTTAAATGCTCTTGCACAGGTAGTTCTAACCAGCAGCTTATTTTTAGCCCTGCATTTCATATTAAATGAACTGCGAAGTTCAATAAGCGCAGACAATTTAAATGTATAATGAGTTATTTAACTTAACAATAGGCAGTATAAGTTTAGTACTAGTTAAATAACATCTTAATACCAAATAAATAATTTTTTTCCAACAAGGCAAATTAATGTAAGAGTGCCAAAAGACCTTTTGCATTGACTTTTTCGGTCATTTGCTCACTTGCTGAGGCTCAGCTCACGAACAAAAAATTTTCCGCTCGCGAACAGATGCTCAGCAATAACGATCGACGCAAAAAACCCAAAAAACAACCCTCATCCGAAGACCGATTCAGACATGAAAAAATCGCTCTTGCTCAGAGCAAGAGCGGAATATTTTCTATTTTTCGCTCCTGCTCTGACTTTGAGCGTGACGAAAAAACGCTCAACTGTTATTTGCAAGCTCTGTTCAAAACCGTTCTAACGTTTAGAATGTCCTCGTAGCTGCAACCATCTACAACGGAAACTGTAATTGCATAAGTTTTTGGTCGGTTTGCGTCTCAAATTAGCTTCCGATTAAAAATTTTCATCGGAGGTGACCATTGAATTCTCAATGACAATCTAAGTTTAGAACCTTAGCAAAGAAACGCACCACCAAGCACCGGTGCGGTCATGTCGATATTTCTTTTATTATACCCTGAACCACAGGCAGAAGGAGGCGTGCCGGACCACCTAAACTAAATACATTCTTGACGAGGTTTAGCCGTGTCCGTCTGTCTGTCTGAGGTTCCTGAATAATACGATAATATCGAGTTTGTTAAAAAAACGTTAGCTGTTTCCCATTTATGTTATCGATTAAAAATGAAATCGATACTCACTTATATAATTCTATCTAATTCATCTTTTAGTTTCATGTAATCTTTATACAATTTTTATTAAATTTTGGATGCCACGCCCCCTTCGCCGCAAATTTGTAAAACTCGTATTTCAAGTACTAGAGACTTGAGCTATGGCACATACATACACATGAAGGACATGATTACGCCCAACAAGTTTGATAAAAAAAATTCGCCTACAAAAAAGCAATTAATTTTCCATAACATCGGCATACATTTAGCAGCCTAAGTTCAGCTGACGCAGCGATTTGCGCTGTGTGTGCGGAAGAGCGGTTCTTCCCAGGATTCAGGGTATACCCTAATTGTGCCAAAGCACAAGTCTCTAGTATTTGAAATACGGGACTTACGAATTTGAGGCGAAGGGGGCGTGGCATCCAAAATTGAACAAAAACCGAAATTGTATAAGGCTCACATAACACTACATGCTAAATTTTAGCTATAAAAATGAATTATGTAGAATTATATAGCTTTATTAGATTTTCGTATTTAATCGATAACAATAAAACGATAACAGTTATCGAATTTCTGAAACAAACTCCGATCTTTTCGTGATATACAGGAACCTACATAACAAATTTCAAGTCTCTAGCTCTTATAGGTTCTGAGAACGACGCGTTCATTCCCATTTTCAATTGGTTCAGGGTTTAACAAGTAAGAAAACTCTAGTCGAGACCGCTCGACTAGGGTATACCCTGAACCCTGCGTAGAGCCGCAATTCCAAGCAATCTCCGTTTCTTTAATATCAGAGCTTGCAAATAACAGTTAAGCGTTTTTTCGTCACGCTCAAAGTCAGAGCAGGAGCGAAAAATAGAAAATATTCCGCTCTTGCTCTGAGCAAGAGCGATTTTTTCATGTCTGAATCGGTCTTCGGATGAGGGTTGTTTTTTGGGTTTTTGCGTCGATCGTTATTGCTGAGCATCTGTTCGCGAGCGGAAAATTTTTTGTTCGTGAGCTGAGCCTCAGCAAGTGAGCAAATGACCGAAAAAGTCAATGCAAAAGGTCTTTTGGCACTCTTACATTAATTTGCCTTGTTGGAAAAAAATTATTTATTTGGTATTAAGATGTTATTTAACTAGTACTAAACTTATACTGCCTATTGTTAAGTTAAATAACTCATTATACATTTAAATTATCTGCGCTTATTGAACTTCGCAGTTCATTTAATATGAAATGCAGGGCTAAAAATAAGCTGCTGGTTAGAACTACCTGTGCAAGAGCATTTAAATGTGGCAGTTTAAGCTTGATATCATTAAAAAATTAAAGTATTTAGTAAATGTAAGATACGAACTTGCGACGCAAGAATATTTTGCGTACTTTGATTAATACCACACACAAAGTACGTTTGCATCGCACATGAACATGCATCAGTCGCTCAAAGACCTCTTTCTTATTTTTACTCAAGCGTTCGCTCGCGGTCTGACCGCAACAAATGAGAAACGAAACAAGTAAGAAAACTCTAGTCGAGACCGCTCGACTAGGATATACCCTGAACCCTGCGAAGAACCGCAATTCCAAGCAATCTCCGTTTCTTTAATATACATAAGTATATATATGTTCATTACAAACAAAACATACACACACACATACACAGGCGCAAGCACACACAAGCGCAAGTCGGTGCGTCAGCTGTTCTTTGGCTGCTGTTTGCATGCCAGTGTTATGGAAATTAAATGTTTAATAACTTTTTTTCTAGACGAACGATTTTGATCAAACTTGTTGGGTGTGATCATGTCATCCATATGTATATATGTGCCAAAGCACAAGTCTCTAGTATTTGATATACGGGAGTTACAAATTTGAGGCGAAGGGGGCGTGGCATCCAAAATTTAACAAAAACCGAAATTGCGTAAGGCCCAAGTAACACTAAATGCAAAATTTGAAGACCCTAGCTAGAAAGATGAATTAGATAGAATTTTATAGCTTAATTTAGATTTTCGTTTTTAATCGATAACAATAAAACGATAACAGTTATCGAATTTCTGAAACAAACTCGATATGCGCGTCCTATACAGGGACCTACAAAAAAATTTGAAGTCCCTAGCTATTGTAAGTTCTGAGATCGACGCGTTCATACATACGGACAGACGGACAGACAGACAGACAGACGGACAAGGCTAAATCGACTCGGCTTGTCATCCTGATCAAGAATATATATACTTTATGGGGTCTGCCACGCCTCCTTCTGCCTGTTACATACATACGCCTTCCAACAAAAACATTATACCCTGAATTCCCATTTTCAATGGGTTCAGGGTATAAAAAACGGTTGTAGTCCGAGCGCGAGCGAACTGAGCGAAGACCGGGGTTTTTCGATCGCTCGCGAACATTTTCGTCAAATACTCAGTGAAAACTGTTATTCGAAGACCCCGCAAAATGCTCAACTGTTATTTGCGAGCTCTGGTTTTGAACTTATAACACCTGGCGTTCCCTGGTGTGTTCAGCAGATACTAGACGGACAACCAGATCACGCTGCGCACCAGCCTCAGATACTGTGTAAAGGCATACCCCAGCAATGACAGCCGCTTAGTCATAACATTGGTTCTATGTGTAAATACATAAGCATTTAAAATATATGTACCAGTGTGAATTGCCATAAGGGTCAAGCCCATTTGCCGGCTAAGTTCGGCTCGGCTTAAACACGGATTAAGCCGAAGGTTCGTTACAATATATGCATTCAAAGTTGGCTTGGCGTTTGAATTTGCGAAATGAAAGTGGTCTAGTCGAGCCTGCTCAACTATGAGATACCCTGAACCCTGCGAAGACCCTATATTTCAATCATTCCACGCCTATTTGACATACATGTAGCAAGCAACAGATACACATACATAAACGCACGCACAAGCACACGCTCTGATAAGTATACATATGATGCAGCCCTACGCTTAGGCTGCAAGGCACCTAAGTTATGAGAAGTTAATTGTTAAATAACTTTATTCGTAGACGGACTTTCGTAATCGAAATCAGTGTGTGATTGTGTCATATGTATGCATTTGTTAAAGCACAAGTCTCTAGTATTTATTCAGTTATTTATTTATTTATTTATTTATTTATTAAATATAATTAACACACCGAGCGTCAACTTAAACACAAACTAAACAATTTTGTTTAAAGCCTAAGAACAAACAGATCAAATGTTTCAAAATATCACCAACCCTTTGGGGGTATTTTATTTGCCAGTCCAGCCGGCAATGACCCAGTTCACAGCTCTATATGGTCAGTGATATTATGGAACAAAAGAAATTGATAATAGAGGCGTTCAAGGAAAACTAAAAATAAAACAAGTAAGAGTGCTCTAGTCGAGACTGCTCGACAAAGAGATCCCCTGAACCCTGCGAAGAACTGCGATTCCTAAGAGCCGCTAACATTCTCCGTTACTTTTATATGTATGTACATATGTAGCAAGCAATACATACACACACACAGACGCACGCACAAGAACACACACACAGACGCACGCACCAACACACAATCTGCTAACTGTGCATTATGACTCATCAGCTTCGCTGCTGCTGCAAGACGCCGATAATATGAGATATTAAATGTTTAATAACTTTTTTTCTAGTCAAACGATTTTGATCAAATTTGTGGGGCGTGATCATGACATTCATATGTGTGTATGTGCCAAAGCACAAGTCTCTAGTACTTGAAATACGTGATTTAGCAATTTGAGGCGAAGGGGCAATTTGAGGGCGTGGCATCCAAAATTTAACAAAAACCGAAATTGCAGAAGGCTCAAATAACACTAGAAAGATGAATTAAATAGAATTTTATAACTAAATGAAGATATCGGTTTTTAATCGATAACATTAAAACGATTATAGTTATCGAATATTTGAAACAAACTCGATCGAATCGTACTATACACGAACTTCCAAAAAAATTTGAAGTCTCTAGCTCTTATATCTTCTGAGATCGACGCGTTCAAACATACGGACAGACGGACAGACAGACAGACGGACAGGGCTAACTCGACTCGGTTTCTCTCCCTGATCAAGAATATATATACTTTGTGGGGTCTGCCATGCCTCCTTCTGCCTGTTACATACATTTTCACAAAACCATTATACCCTTTTTTCCCATTTTCAATGGGTTCAGGGTATAATTAAGAGAAACTTAACTGTAAATATTTATATATATAAAGGCAGATATGCCTTAATAACAAAATTTATCCACCATCATGATTCAGCTTATTGAGGGATATCTTTAAGAAAAGCTGAAAACAAGGATTTGATTAGAGGAAGAGAGAGTTCAGAGGAGGAAAAACCGTGATATAATTTATTATATGTAATTCGCGCATAATACGTGAAATGCACTGTGCAACGAGTAATCCGATGTGAGCAGCGGTAAACGCAACGGACGGAATAGTCTAGTTGTTTTTAGAGGAACCGAGAAATTATGTTTCATTAATAAGAAGGACGAATCAATATTACCTACAATTAAATTATGTAGCAAAGCAATCCCAAGGATTGTTCTACGATTTATTAATGATGGAAAATCAATAAGGAGACGATTGTGATAAGACGGTAATTAGGTTCCCAGTTTAGATTTCTTAGAGTTAAGAGAAGGAACTGTTTTTGGACCCATTCAATACGATCCTGGTACACTTTATGTTGTGGAGACAATATAATTGAACAGTATTCTAAAATATAATTAAACAGTATTCTAACCAAACTCAAACAGAGATACCTCCAATGTAGGATGGTGAATATCCTCAGGTAAACAAAAAGGGGGTGATCTAGAAACATTAATGCATGAGTCATCATAAATAAAACCCAGATAAAGCAATCGAATCAGATGATTTGAGATTGAATTCATCTGAGACAAAGAAATAGAAAGTAATTCATCAAAGAAAAAATGATTAATTGTATGGATAAGACAACTTTAACTAGGATTAGAGATCCAACAAGTGTTCGGTATATTAAAGTCACCCAACACCAGAAAGAAATCATTATCCTTTACATATCCATATATTTCTTTAATGCAGGCCATGTGTTGCGCATAAACTTGAACATCAGAAGAGGGGGTAATATAAGAACAAGTAATAACAAGTAAGAAAACTCTAGTCGAGACCGCTCGACTAGGGTATACCCTGAACCCTGCGAAGAACCGCTATTCCAAGCAATCTCCGTTTCTTTAATATACATAAGTATATATAAGTTCATTACAAGCAACACATACACACACACATACACAGGCGCAAGCACACACAAGCGCAAGTCGTTGCGTCAGCTGTTCTTTGGCTGCTTTGCATGACAATGCTGGGAGAGGATATTAGATTTAACACCTAATAAGACACCTCCACTTCTACGAGTCAGTCGATCATGTCTGTAAATAGTGAAATCATTCGAGAGAATCTCACTATTGTAAACATTTGAGCTAAACCACGTTTCAGTCAGGGCGATAATATCAAAACGAACACTGAAACTACTCGAAATAAGCCTGCTGAGTTTACAATTCAGGCCACGAACGTTTTGATATATTAGGAAGATCTGTGAAGCAGGTTGAACTGTTATTAGTTTTTTGGAACAATACTGGATGAAGATTATACCGATGAAGGGTTTAGCAAGACCGGAGACAGCCTATTTCGACTCTTACTCGACTCGCAATTTGCGAGTCGCAAATTGTTGTGAAGAATTAAGTTGGCACGTTGATTTTAAAAGAAGCAATTTCACGAGGAGTCGCAAAATTGAACTTCGATGTAGTTAGCTTTTGATTTACTGGAAATAAAAGCAAAAACAGCTTCACATGTCGTGTCAGATGAAAGCCTGGATAAGAACACTTGCTTTCGGTGAGAAACGACAGATAAAGTAGTTATAGTAAGTGTGGGAGAAATGGCCAGAGAGTTGTTCGTAGTATGAGCAACAGATGGGGATAAAGTAGTTGAAATCAGTATAGACTCTGGGATATCTAATACTGGTGTCCCTGACGCACTGCAAGAAGGTGGAATCGCAAGAGAGTCAGAACAAGGTGTAGAAGCAGCTAATAAATTTGGAGACACAGGTATAGAAGGTGGTCCCAGCTGAGAAACAATCGACGTCTCAGCTTGAGAAAATTTAAAATCATATTGATTTAATAATTTATCCCCAGCATTTAATTCCTCAGACAACTGTTTTGATAGATTATTAATTTTTTAAAATTGAACCCACACCGAGTTATACATTTTGGAAAAATGTATTTGTTTTTCCAAACAAAGTTGACAAGACCAACGCCACCACAATCAACTTTAGCAGTTGACATGACCTTATCATAGTCGCGACCTGTAAGGCCAGCACATTTACTGTGCATCATATTCTCTCACAACCAGCAATTAATAAATTTCACTTGTGCAGAATCAGAAGTTTGCCGCGTAGAGCAAATTTTTTTACAACATTGGCAATTGGGATTAAAGAAACCAAAACTGAAGATTAGAAACAGAAATGAAAAAAGCGAAAGGCAAAGAGAGTATTAGTGCGTTGAAAGAGCGATTCACAACAACAACAAGTAAGAAAACTCTAGTCGGGGGTCCCGACTAGGAGATACTCTAAACCCCGCGCTATCTGCGTTTTTAAAATACTGCATAATTAGCATTTCAGTATAAACGCACAGAAAATTAAATTCAATTCATTTTCAATTGTTTAGCCAATAGCGCCATCTATGGTTCGATTGAATAGCGCCATCCAAGTTTCGACCCAACTGAGCAGCTGATAATTCGCAAATCATAGCGCCATCTATTGGAAATATGTACACTAAAACTTGCGGGTTTTAGAACTTGCTAGATGCACGCAGCTCAATGTGTATGTGTGTATGTGTGCACATGTATAGGAAAACAGTTTGCTTTGTTTTGCTGGTCACGTGTTTGGCCGATTGGCAAAATGTTTTGTTTAATAACTTCTGCGCGAATTATTCGATTTGAATGATATTTTCAGCTTATGTTCAACATATTTTATTACATTTTTTCCAATTTTTAAAAATGTTAACCCATTCATTTACTGGCTTTGAGTGCAACTAACCTCAATTTAAATATTTGGGGAAATTTGGAGCCGGTATCCAAAATTTAACAAAAATCAAAATTAGAGAAAATAAATATAAAACTTACAAAAAATTTGGGGACTCTAGCTATAAAGACGTGGGAGATATAATTTTATAACTAACATTCGATAATGTTTTTAATCGATAACAATAAAATTAAAATAGTTATCGACTTTTTTTAACAAACTCGATCTTTTCGTGCTATTCACGGACCTACATAAAAAATTTCAAGTCTCTAGCTCTTATAGGTTCTGAGAACGACTTCTATATTGTACAGCTTCAGTAACCTTTTTTAATTTTTCTGCGTTGATTCCCTTTTAATTGCATCATAGATTAAAAATATATAGTCAGTCACAAATACACCTATAAGATTCGCCTATCAAACGCCAATCCAAACGAACAAATAAAACAAGTAAGCGTGCTCTAGTCGAGACTACTCGACTGAGCATAAACACACAGACACAGTTGACCTGAATAGATTGTGACTGACTATGATACAGTGGGAATCTTTGTAAAGGACTTTAATTATAATAGATTTCATTGATGTACAAAAAATCGAGTTGTTAAAAAGTCATTGTTATCGATTAAAAAGCAGATGTTGAATTATAGAGTACTGTCTCCCGTCTTTTGAAGATTTTTTTGTAGTTTGTATTTATTTGATTTTTGTTCATTTTATAAATATTAGATGAACCTCAAAAAACAAAACTATTAGTGGTACTGCAAGTAAACAAAACATTTTACCAATCGACGAAACGACCATACTACTGTGCACATGCCATGGATAAAACCATAATTTCAAATCCTATTTCAATAGATAATATATTGCTGTGAATCTAATGGATGAAGACCATATTAACAGAAGAAATGAATTAATTTAATTTTCACGTTATACAAGTGCTAGTGATACAAAACCTTCTTTTTTTGGGCTAATATCTCAGACTGACTAGAATTTTTCTTATTGATGACAATGAATACTCTTCTTTACTTAATACTTCTCTTTGCTGCTTTATTTTTTCTATTTCTATTTTGATTTCTTTGTCAATTTCTGCCTTAGCTTTGATTCTGCACAAGTGAAATTTGTGTAGTTGTGTCACTTTCAGGTCTCCTTTAAAGGGTGTATTGCTTTGATGCTGTCCTTTAGCTGAAAGAACTGCATTTCCAAAATGGTGAGCAGTACAAAAATTAATAATCTGTACTGGTCTGTACTATAATTCTGTTACCAATATTCCTGGCATCATCTAACCACAACTACTACCTCAGGCTTCCAGCTAATTGTTTCCTCTGGCTATTACTAAAATTATAAATGAAGTCATGTCTCCAAACCATCTAACCAGCTGATCTGACATGGAGATATCTCAGTTCTTCATGACAATATAATGTGCTTGTAATGAACATGCCTTGTTCATCAGCAGTCTCTCTTCGATGTTCAATGGTGACAATCCCCATAACTGTCTCAGATAATTCAATCTTGATTCATTAGCTAATACAGGTTTTACAGTATGATGACTCATCATCTTCTAAATCACCCCTTTGCACGGGGTACCATCCTACAGCGAGGCCAAATACATTTAATTATATTTTAGAATACTGTTCATCTCCACAGGGTCCATGGTCCTTTCTGCTCTAAAATGCAGCAATATTTTCCGTCGTTATCGAACCGGCAGTTGCTTTGCTACATAATTTAATTGTGGAGTAGTAATGAGGAAAAAAAATTTGTAACAACTTGTCAAACTTTTCGAATATCCTCAATAGCTTGAATCATGATTGATGAGATAGAAGTGATTGTAAATGCCTTTATATATATAGGTACAGTTAATTTCTCTTGAACCCTGAATGGGGAAAAAAAGAGATATATGGTTTGAAAATATGTAACAGGCAGAAGAAATGTGACACTGAAACCGTATATGACATCTGTCCGTCTCTCGGAGAACGCGTCGAATTCGGGCTCTTTAAATTTGGGATGCGTGCCAACGATTCGATCGAGTTTGTTTCAAATATTCGGTAATACTGTCGTTTTAATGTTAAAATATCTCTACAATATTTCTGCAATTTCGTACCCCTTCCGCCTCAAATGTTTACAAGACTGTGCAACATATGATGCGCCCCACAAGTCAAAATGGGTGACAAAAAGTTGATAAGCATATCATGTTGCTGTATTGTCATATCACGATTAACGTGATGTACTAATATATTGCGCGCCGTACTGTAATAAAATTGCTAATCGGCAGTCTCGGTACCTATCAATTTCTTGTACCGTAATATCACTGACCATGGGGCCTGTTGTTGTGCCGGAAATAAGTGCTGTACATATATATGTAGGCGTGTGTATGCGTAGCACTTGCTCTTGTATTATGGGCGTGGTCTCGCTAGACCTAGCAATTTAAACGAAATAGTAACGAACCTAAACTTGGTAGTCATTTGCCGGAAACACCTTATGCAATTCACATTTTCACGAAATGTACGCACATAGAATCATTATGACAAGCTGCTGAGATGCTGTCTGAACGGTGCTGGCGATCTAGTTGACGCCAGGTGGACACGAGATATTTCGAATAACAGTTTCACACTGAGAAATTTGACGAAAGCGGTGATCCGAAAAACCCGGTCTTCGCTCAGTTCGCTCGCGCTCGGACTACAACGTTTTGGCACCTGAACCCATTTCGAGAAATGAATTCAGAATAATTTCGTGGAAAGGCGTATGTGTAACAGGCAGAAGAGGCGTGGCGGACCTAAAGTATATATATTCTTGATGGGATGACAAGCCGAGTCGGTATGTATCTATCTGTACAATGTATATCGGTGTTTTAGGGACTTTAAATTTTTGTAGGTCAAGTTTGATAAGCTTCAAATTCTAATAATTCATCTTTGAAATTTTGCGCCTAACGATGGATGCCACTTTCGCAACTCCAATATGGATGACGCGGTCACAAAAATCGTTCGTCTAAAAGTTATTAAACATTTAATTTCCATAACGCATGCAAGCAGCAGCCAAAAGAACAAACTGCGCTTGTGTTGCACTCTGTATATATACTAAAGGCGGAGATATGGTCTCTATCGAAACGGTCTCTTCGAGTT